>JASANB010000116.1:0-104679 GCA_030248155.1 Sabatieria punctata | reverse complement strand
CTTATAGCTAAGGGGGCGTGCAAAAATTATGTAATGGCATGAGGGGGGAGGGGGGGTTCGCCAAAAGATTACTATTCATTACGGTGGGGGGAGGGGGGGTTGGCGACTTGATTACGTAAATTTTTAAAGTGCAGAAATCACTAAAGTGACCATAATTCTAATTGTTTTGATGTACAGTAGATGTACTTGTAGTCTTGATTTGAAGTCTTCTGGGCTTAAATTTTCTCGATTTCACTTAGATGAACGGTTAGATTAGAGAAGTTAGCTACCGTTTAAGTCAGGGCTTTCCAATTTTTCAAATGCTAAATGGCAAGAGTAACCTTTGACATCTTATTGAGAGTTTAGAAGGGTATAACACTTATCGACTCGATCTTTTACAGGGTTCGTGCGGCTTTTTCCGAGCAAAATTCGCTGAACAAAGTCAAATTTCCCCGACCAATCGTAGTGAGAGCATTCCAACAAGGGTCAGAATTTTTAAAAATTGGCTCTGCAAAAACGCATTTAAACGGTATTCTGAGGGTAAAATTTCAAGTTGTAGTAGTTGTGGAAAGTCAGAAGTCCCATTTTCAAAAGGGTGGTGTGTAAAGCTCTGACAGACAGGGCCCTTTGGGCGAGAGAGGATTCTACTGCTATCAATTTTTTCCCTGACTGGACACCAAATTCCCTGACTTTTCGGGTCCTGCACGAACTCTGGTTTATGACTATCGATTATCAGTCAAGCAATATTGAAGCAGCCCTAAAACCCAGTATAAAACACTTTGGTTTCATCTTTAACAAAATGCCATCCAATGATGGCTTCTAAGTAAAACTAAGACTATACGTACATGTACGTAGTTGTAGCTCATCAATAAAGAAAACTGAGAAAATTATCAATTGTTACTATATACAGATGCTATTTTAATAAGAACGTCATTTTACATTGAATTGAATGGAAAATTTCCGGCTCTAACTCTTCAAAAAATTGAAATTTCGGGGGGGGGGGTAGCCAAATTATTACGTAATTAGGGGAGGGGGTCAGGAAATTATTACGGGCGATTATCAAGGGGGGAGGGGGGGTCCGAAAATGGGCAAAAATACCATTACGTAATTTTTGCACGCCCCCTAAGTTGACTTTCTCGCAAAATGCATGTTAAGGTCTAAACCATAAAACAGCCTAAGACCATATTCACAAATTTAAAAAATATCAGTAAGAGTAACAGAGCAGTATAACTAGTAGGCTTGATTGCCTTCCAGAACTCCGGGTAGTGGACTAGCAAACTTGCCATCAATCTGCAGCTTAAAAATAGGGCTACAGTAACCTGAAATGTAAAACTCTCGTTGAGAGATTGCAGAATACGGAGCCAAAAGGTGGCCCAAGGCCCATTTTAGTCTTCAAACGCGGCATTCGATCAAAGTTTCTTGAACTAGTCTATCAGTACTCTAAGGTCCCCGATTTTTAAGTCTAAATCATGATTATTGAGCGCGAAATTTAATTTCAAAATTTTATCAACCTTAATAAATGATGGAAAAAATTGTGATTTTCAGCCGTTAGCAATTTACTCCAGAACTTGTAGGCGTATGCTAGTGTTCTTGCCACTATTCTGTAGCTGAAGGATAGCTCTACAATGATCTGAAATATAGAGCATAGATTTTAGGGGTTACTGATAAGCTATTGGGGCTGAAAGGGGGTCGAAAAAATTTTTTATCCAAAAACGCAATTCGCCCGTTGCTTCTTAAAGTTGTCAAAAAGTAATCTTAAACCCCCGATTTTTAAGTAAAAATTCTGATTACTAAGCGAGAACATCAAATTCGAAATTTTGATTCAATAGTTAAGCAGCCAGCCCGATTACTGTATCTTCGATTTGAAGCATCAAATCTGGGATTCCTTTTCAGGGTTTTGAGAACTCGGCTATACTACGTATTAGTGTATCAACTTTCAGCTGTCTAGGCCAATGTTTTAATTTTGAGTGTAAATATTGAGGCTCTTGGCTTGGACTTAGGCTTTTCTTCAACTGAATTTCGAGCACTGTTAAAAAATTGCGTTGGTGTAAGTTATGACATAGAATGTTTTCAGATGAAATAATTTGTATTGAACATGTCTATAGTTAGGGGAATGTGCTGCCGAGTAGAACTCAATTTTTTCAAAAAGTGGACTGAGGCATTTCTTCGTCTGAACGCTTCAATTTAAAGTTTTAACATGTTTTGGAGTGACCGTTCCCTAGAACACCTCCGTTAATACAGAGTTGACATTTCTAGTACTTTTAACTTAGTTTTGTTCGCAGTAAATTTACTACTGTACCTATTTTGTTGTTTTGCACCGGTGATTAGGTTGTGTGCTGTGTGTGTGTCTGAAGGATGTCATCTAGACAAGATCCGAAAGAGAAAACAGAGAAGCGTTCGGTGAAGAGCAACAGAGCGGCGGCCAAGTTTTGCAGGGAAGTTTTCGAAATTGTGCTGTCAGGAATGGAAGAGCGAGGAGAAGATACGACTGTCTACCGACGAATGACCGAATTGCAGCCAGAATTAGTGTTGGCCCTGCTGCGATCAGAACTCGAACAGTACCCGAACATGGACAAGACTTGCTTACAGGCTGAGCAACGCACTTTGCAGTTGTTGACGTTGGACATGTGGGACAAAGTTCTGGAAGCCCTCAAAGAACATGGAGAGGATGTGAGCGAGTGGCAGAGACTGCAGTCAATCAACTGCAACACCATCCGCGCCGCTATGAAACGCTACTTCACTCTCACTCGAGAAACTGTTCAGAAACACCACTGCGACTTACTACATCAAGAAGACAAACTGAAGAAGCGTCTGGAAACCATTGGAAATCTACAGCGCAACCTTATGCAATCGGAACGGCGAGTCGATCAGCTCAGTCAGGAGCTGTCGAAAGCTCACCCGGATTCAGATGAACAGAGCAAGAAGTTGGGGGATCTCGGCTTGCCTGAAGACAACCGCCCCACAACCACTGAGGCTACAGAGCACAAGGCCAACAACACACTGACCATAGCACCAAAGCCGCGGGCCAGTCAACAAAAGGGCAGAACGACTGCTCATAGCGCTGCATGTCCGTTGGCGGGACAGCGGCCCAAAATGAACCTGAGCATCAACCCGATTGTTACGATGAAGCATGAGGACTGGTGTCCCATGCAGCAGCAGCAGCAGCAGCGTGATGGCGCTCAGAAGACGACGATTGCGTTGCCTTGCCAGGCTGCCGGTACAAACGTCGACTTGACACAGGCTTTGTCTCAGGCCGCGCGTTTACTGTTCACTCAACAGGCTCATTCCATGTGAAACCTGCGCTCTGCTCCGATCTCTTTGGTGTACTATGGTTGACTGGTCTTGAAACCTCAATATTTTCTCATTTGTCTCAATAAATTAAGTTCGCCCTCAATCGCCTATAGCAACAACATATTCGGGGTTTCGATACCCCTCCGTACTATTTATTTAAACAACTGTTTGGTTTCGGTTTGTTTCGTGGTGGTAAGATAAGTAGTAAGCATTGGCTGCTTTTGTTAAGAAGGCAGAGAAAGTTTAGTGCGGCTGAAGCACAGGCAGATACAGTACACGACACGGTGAATTTTACTGGCCGGTGCCCAGAACGTGTAGCACGCTGATTGGTCTGAAGTAACGGTCTGACAACGACCATTCCACAGTAGAGTTGTTTGTTGGTTTGTTTCGGGTGAGTGCTGTGGTTTTGATTCATTGAAATGCTGACGACCTTGTTGCTGCTCTTGGCAGGTATTGTGCCAAGCTGGTTTCCTTGAGCCACTTGACTGTGTTTCAGTGCTGTCGTGCGCTCGGTCAGAAGAAGCCGAGGACGAAGAGGAGGAGGCTATTCTCGACGACAACATCGGCAAGGCTCATGACTCATCGAAAACTGACGACGAAGTTGTTAAGAGGTAAGCCCGTAGCACAATCAGTATTCGAATTTGCGTCCAATTTGGACTTATAAGTCTGACTGTGAATGCACCTACATTGTAAGTAAAGTTTGTCGAAGCATCAATCAACTTTTTCTACCTTCAGACTTTTTGCTAGTTATTATTTCTTGCACATGAACTGAAAGAAGAACACAAATTTGCAAACAAATACGTGCTGTACTAATTACCAATGTAGATTTGAAAATACAAGCCAACAACGGATTTTAGTACTTTTCAGTACTGTACATATAATGTAGCTTTAAACATTAAATTAACGTATTGTGCGTATTTTAAGAACGAGCATGTGTTAGTACTTACTGTACAGCATGTGTTTAAGAGAGGAGGAAGCGATCAAGTTGGACGGTCTGAGTGTTGCCCAAATTAAGGAGCTGCGAGAGAAAGCAGAAAAACACCAGTTTCAAGCAGAAGTGAATAGAATGATGAAGTTGATCATCAACTCCTTGTATAGAAACAAAGAGGTTCGTTTGTGCTGTTTCACCAGTGCCCTAGTAACAGAGTCCTAACTAATAACTGATTAAGATTTTCCTGCGTGAGCTCATCTCCAATGCCTCCGATGCTTTGGACAAGATCAGACTGCTTTCCCTGACCGACCCCAGTGCTTTGTCTTCCACCGACCAATTCTCAATCAGAATAAAAGCAGACAAAGTAGACAGCCGCCTCTGGTGTCACTGGTTGGATGGGTGTGTTTAGGACAACCACATATTGCAAGTGACAGACACAGGCGTGGGAATGACGAAGAAGGAGTTGGTGACGAGTCTGGGCACGATCGCTCGTTCTGGCACGTCCGAGTTCCTCAGCAAACTGATGGAGTCGAGCCTAGAACAGCAACAGAACATGATTGGACAGTTCGGCGTCGGCTTCTACTCCAGCTTCCTGGTGGCTGACAAGATACTGGGCAAGTTGCTCATTGGCAGTGAAACTTGAAACTTTATTCCTGCACACGATTTAGCAAAGCTAGTCACAAATAAAAAAACGAATGTAGATCATGACGTGTGAGGATAAAACAATATGTGAGAACTGTAACAGTGGTGAACAAGACTAGCACAAAGATTTGTCTCTGGGTGACTCTGCTGCTTTCTTTCAGTGACGTCGAAGCACAACGACGACCACCAACACATCTGGGAGTCGGACGCCAGCTCGTTCTCGGTGGCAGAGGACCCGCGCGGAGCCACTCTGAAACGGGGCACCGAGGTGACGCTGCATCTGAAGGAGGAAGCCTACGACTTTCTCGAACCGGACACACTCAAGCAACTGATAACCAAATACAGCCAGTTCATCAATTTCAACATCTACGTCTGGGCCAGTAAGGTAGGCTGCCGGCTGGAGTGACTGATTGTTTGATTTCTGTCTTGGGAATTTAGATTGAGACCATAGAAGAGCCGGTGGATGATGTTCCGGAGGAAGATGAAGCTGAAAAGGGAGCGGAAGAGGAGGCAAAGGTACGTGGATGTCTCATTTCCTTCAATTACAGAAAACAGACAGTGATCTACAGTAATCGGCGTACGTATGTGATTTGAGGTGGAAGAAGAGACAGAAAAGCGCACCAAGAAGGTGGAGCGGACGACGTGGAACTGGGATTTGGTCAACGACATCAAACCGATTTGGCTGCGGAAGCCGGTCGAGATCGAAGACAAGGAATACAGCGAGTTTTACAAGAGCATCACCAAAGACTCGGAGGAGCCATTGGCCAAAGTCCATTTTACGGCGGAGGGAGAAGTAACGTTCAGTTCTATTTTGTTTGCGCCCAAGACGCTGCCTTTCGACACCTTTCAAGACTACGGCAAGAAAGTGAACGGCATCAAGGTATGTACTGAAAGGAATGTAGAGTCTTTACTAGTAACTCTGGTATACAACACAACAAACACACACTCTCAAGCGCGCACACACAACCACTCGATAATACAAACACTCACAGAATCACGCATTGCTTCAGTACGTAGTCTGTCTAGTCATCGGACAGTTGCAACTTGCAGATGTACGTGCGCCGCGTGTTCATCACGGACGACTTCCAAGACATGTTGCCCAGTTACCTGTCCTTTGTCCGAGGAATCGTGAGTGCAGGTCCGGTTCAGTTTGCGCAGGTCAACTGTGTTCTTTGAGGTGGACAGCGACGATTTGCCTTTGAATGTGTCGCGGGAGCAACTGCAACAGCACAAACTGCTCAAGGTGATAAAAAAGAAACTCGTGCGGAAGGTGCTGGACATGATAAAAAAGTTGGACAAGGACCAATTCGACCGTTTCTGGAAGGAGTTCAGCACAAAGTCTGTTATTGCTTTCTCTGTTGCTGCGTCTGCCTGCAGTAGTGTGTTGATTTAGCATAAAGCTGGGTGTAATCGAGGATCCATCCAATCGTACTCGCCTAGCCAAACTGCTGCGTTTCTACACGTCGCACGATACCACCAAGCAGAGCTCGCTGGAAGAGTACGTGAAGAGAATGAAGGAGAAGCAAGAAGCCATCTACTACATGGCGGGGAGCGGAATGAACGAAGTGAGTGAGTTGAGTAGCAGTGCTGCGTATCTACAGTAGATGAGCTGTTCAGGTGCGGCAGAGTCCGTTCGTGGAGCGTCTGTTGCGCAGAGGACTGGAGGTGTTGTATCTGACCGAGCCGGTCGACGAGTACATGGTCGACAATCTGCCCGAGTACGACGGAAAGAAGCTGCAGAATGTGGCCAAGGAAGGGCTGGTGGTGGAGGACAGCGAGAAGGCGAAGCAAGGCCGCCAAGCCCTACAGAAGGAGTACGAGCCGCTGACCAACTGGCTGAAGGAGACGGCCTTGAAGGATCAGATAGAGAAGGCGGTGGTGTCTGAGCGGCTGCACAAGTCGCCCTGCGCTCTCGTTGCCAGCAGCTACGGCTACTCGGCCAACATGGAGCGGATGGTACGATCGCAGGCCTACGCCAAGGCCAGAGACCCCAGTCATGACCCCAGCCTCGACCAGAAGAAAACCCTCGAACTCAACCCGGCGCACCCGATCGTCAAAGACTTGCTGGCCCGTGTGAAGGTGGGCTGTGTGGTGTGAATAGTACTGTATGTACATGTAGATCTTACTTCAGGAGAAGAAAACCGATCTGAAAGCAACTGACACAGCCAAGTTACTGTTCGAAATGGCCACCGTGCGCTCGGGTTTCGTGGTTCGCGACCAAATCGGTTTCTCTGAACGCGTCGAGAAAATGCTCAAGCAGTGGCTGGGAGTGAGTGCCGATGCGCAGGTGGGCGGGCGTCTTCTGTTGACCGGTCTAAATCTGGTGTGCTTTCAGATCGACGAAGATTCTGATGCAGCTTCTGACAGTCAGTCGGTCGATTTAACTGATGAAGACCTGGACGCCGAAGATGACAAAGAAGACGCCGAGAAGCACACCGAATTGTAAAGTGATGCACGTTGTTTGCTCTTTGTACTTGCTCTGTTTTTGTTAGCTGTTCGATTCGCTTTCAATTGTTATTGAGTTGTATATTGTTGTATAGTGTAAACAGCTAATTTATTATTCAGTTAGTACTACAAGCTCATGCTATTCAAAACCGGAAGCGATGCAGACGATACCTCCGTCCACGGACTAAACATGCTATTGAGTGGAGTGATGTACCATACATGTACATACGTCATACTGTAGACGCTGTGAAAAAGAAAGCTTTTAGAGGGGTGTTTGGAAAATGATGACAGCCGATGACCGGAGGCCAAAAATCGATGACCTCATTTTTTATGTTCACGTTTGGAAGAAAACCTTTTGAATGTCATCTGAAAGAATTTCAAATTTGACAAAAACAGTGTTGACTAATGATGCTATGCTAAGTAAGTGTAGTTGTTAAAATGTATACATTAAATTTGCCTAGTCAAGGCCGCGCCCACCACCAGAATGTGCAAGGTGACGCAGACGCATTGTCTGCCGTATCAGGACTGATGATGTACTGTTGATGTTGGGACCTCTGCACGCACCAAACGAACCCACTGGAAGACGCTTGGTGGCGACGGCAGGGCCGGCATAACACACGCACACACAAAAACAACATAATGACCAACACAACTCTCTCTCCTTTTGTAGTCAAAAGAAACTTTTTTTGCTTGTACTAAGATACTCGCTACAATTTCTGCAGAAACGTAAGTTTTGTCATACATCATAAAAGCTTACCACAAGCAACTTTAAGCTTACCCAATTGTTTCTATCAGTAGTGTCGGATGAAGTAGGTAAAATAAACGTACGTAACAAAATTTGCTCAGAATTGGCGCAATTGAGTCCGTTCCGTGGTGTTAGTTACGTATAACAAGCTAGTCACAATCTTTTACAGAAACACTTCTTAGGTTCATGCCGGTCGGCATTGCTAGTTCGTTCAGAAATAAGGATCAGATGAGTTGAACACCACAGTAAAAGGACGGGTACTGTATTGCATGGAAGCACTTTGTTCATTGTTCTTTACTGTTTGTACAGAGTTGCTGGTTGTGATGTCGGAGGGACTGCCACTGGGCACGAAGATAAAGGAGCGCTGGGTGGTGGTGAGGAAGATAGGAGAAGGCGGCTGCGGCGCAGTGTACGAACTAAAGTCCATCCACATCGATTCCGAACGCGTGGCACTGAAGCTGGAGCTGATTCGAGCGAGGAAAGCTGGTCTGCTCAGAATGGAACTGCACGTGTTGGGTCTGTTGCAAGGCACGCAGCACGTGTGCAAACTGTATGCGTCTGGCAGATGTGAAACGTATCGCTACTTCGTCATGAGTTTACTGGGGCCCAGTCTCAGCCAGCTACGAGGCAGTACCCCAAACGGCCGTTCCTTTTCTGTACCAACCATGTTCCGAGTGGCTCTACAATGTTTACAAGCCATACAAGATTTACATAAAATTGGTTACGTTCATCGCGACATCAAGCCTGGAAATTTCGCAATTGGAGCCAGTTCGAATCTACGACGACATATTTATTTATTCGATTTTGGATTAGCCAGACTTTATGCAATGGTAAGCCGGCCAAGCGGAAGACGCGAAGTGCGCAGACCCCGCCCTAAAGCCTTCTTTCGAGGAACTGTGCGCTACTGCTCGGCAAACGTTCACAAGCGCAGGGAACAGGGACCTCACGACGACTTATGCTCTTTGCTCTACATGCTCATTGAACTGTTGCGCGGCCTACCATGGACCGGACTGAGAAATAAAGACCAAATTCACCATATGAAAGAGAATATAAGCGTCAAGCAATTAGTTAGCGGTTGTCCTAAAGAACTGCAGTCAATAGCCGAACACATTAAATCACTTAACTACTCCTCGCAACCCGATTACCGACTCATACACGACAAACTACGAGAGACTTTGACCGAACGACACATCACTGACGACCAGCCTTACGACTGGGAGCAGCGAGACCAACAAGCAGCAGCTGTGGGCAGCGACGCATTGGAGTTACCGGACGAGAAGACAGAACCCTCACTAAGCAGAACCAGCAGCAGTATACGCAGCTCACTGACATTCACTAACAAGAAACCCGATACTTAGTCTGTATCAGCGCCCTACTCGTCTGTACCTGACCGAATAAAACATTCACAGTATGTACGGCCAACGTTACACAGCCAAACAATGAGAGCACCTGGTACTGTACTAGTTTTAAATAGATTTGATTGTGCCGAAATCATTTAGGATGAATCGAGTGAGGTCATGAAATACCGATATCAACCAAATACCGACACTGTACTAGACTGTTTTCATAGACATGTATCAACCAAAGCGTTGCCATAAATTTGGTTTGTTTCAGTACCAGATGGCATTACTATCACTCAATCTTGTATGATACCACAGGGTACCGTACAGTATAGTTTATAGTACCCGTTGTCTACAGTACCCCGGGTAATATAAACGGCACTTAGTGCCATTTATAGCAACCGGGGTGTTGTAACTGGAGACAGATGTTTATTCTGAAGTGAGCAGCTATCAACATTATTACAAAACGTGCGAATATTAGAGTATTTTTGGTGACAATTACCTTGTTTGTATAAAGAAAAACAGTATATAATGCAATCATAGAGGCTCTTATGTAATCATCTTAAGAATTAGAGAAATTCGGGTTTAAAAGAGCCGCGCAGTTTAGTATTTAGAATTATATCGCACGTTTGAAAGGTTGCTGATTTACTATGGCGCGAGTTACGAAGATGCAACCAACTTCATTGTTTAAAATCTAATAGAAAGCTGTGAATATCCGTAGCACAGCTAAAGTAATGCGAAAAAGTATGATTGCAAGCGTTGCCTAAAATAAAATACTGAAATGGTAAAAATTAAGGGTTACGGGTTACAGAAACTTCAGCACCGTTTGTGGGGTTAACGGCAAACAGCAGAGAGCCAATTCTTGTATTGTTCGAAACCCTAAAGTCTACTGTACTCAGAACCGATTGAAACCCTTTCGTCGAATTCGTCGCTTTTCACAACAATCAGGAACACGAAAAAATCCTCGAAAAAGCCGATTTTCGGTAGTTTAGAAAGAATCCAATTTGTGGGGACCGCGTCAAACAGTGCTAAGAAAAAGTGGTGCTATACAGATACCACAAGTTAGTTATACTTAATTCAAATCCGATTGAAACCAATTTGAATCAACTCTCCTTTCAACAGAAAAAGTACCTTGAAAAACGACAAATTCAGTTTCTTAGATAAAAATGCATTTCAACGGCTGAATTATGGTTCAATATGCATTCTTATTCGATAGCTCATACTCTGTTTCATATAAATACATCGCTTCCTACCGTCAATAACCGAACACAAAAAATGAATTTGCGCTGAAGTTGCGAAAACCGTTTTCGGACCATATTTTGGCCGTATTTTCGTATTTTCTAAACGGCACAGCCGGACGTAGCTTGCCCATCCCTACTTGAGACGGCTAGATTCAAAACTAGCTGAACCTGCTAGGAGAGAGGTTCAACTAGGAGCTTCCAAAAGGGACCTTCTCAAAATTGGGGAGCAGGCCGTGCCGATGGTTGCTGACGTTTGCGCTGACACGAGCAACGAGCAAGAAAGACTATGAGACGACATAGACAAAGGGCACTTGGTCAGTCAAAGCGTTTACAAGTAAATGTAGTAGAGACAAGACAGACGACCACTACAAACAGTGCAGAAGACTGCAGTCTGTCAGTTGTGCGTGAGATAGCGAGGTGTAGCGCTGAACTTGGCGTAACCTTTGATCACCTTCTGGATGGCCTGCAAAAAATCTTTCTCTGTCGCCACTTTGCGTCTCGCTCGGATTGCAAACATTCCGGCCTCGGTACAAACGCTGCGAATTTCAGCACCTGCAACAACTCACTCTTCCTAAGTAGATCTGGCCAGCAAGAAACCGTTCTTTACCCGTGCTGTTAGGACACAGCCGAGCCAAAAGGTCATATCGAATGTCCCGTTCAACGTTCATCTGTTTGGCATGTATCTTGAATATATGAGTTCTTCCCTGAATGCACCGATCGTTGAGCAACAGACGGAAAATAAGCAGCCATACTAGAACTAGACACAAACCTCAAGGTCAGGCAGACTGAACTCCACTTTTCTGTCGAGTCGGCCGGGTCGGACCAGTGCTGGATCTAGCGTATCAGGTCGATTCGTTGCCATTAACACCTGAACGGGTTAAAGTGCAAATCTCAAATGGCTGTCAAAATACAGACTGTGCCGAAATTGCAATCTTTCTTTCTGACGTCGTTTCCGCAGAATGCAGGAAATTTTCTGTGTACAACATACATGTGACAGGTCATCCGCCTACTGGGGGTCTGGCGCCGGCCCGGGGGGTTTGAACCCAAAATCTAGGGGAGGGGGTTCAGTACTAGAAAAGAATTAAAAATCGCAAGAAATCGCAATTTCGGGCTAAAAGTAGCTAATTTTGGCTAAAATACAGCTAAAAAGTGCTGTTATAACAGGCGAATTTTAGGGTGTCTGAATTCTAAAAAATCGCAAAAATTTGCTCAAAAAATTACTTGCAACTGATCTGGTCATTCAAAAAACGGATGTGCAAGCAATTCGTCGTCCTCTCAAGACTGTGACCATCTAGATACACCAAATTCTAACCATACATACTGTCATACATGTAAGAGCTCCGGGCCGACCTGGGGAGGGGGCTAGGGGGGTTTTCCTCAGGTGTGGGGTCGAGGGGGGTTTCGCCCAGAGGGGGTCCCAAATTTCAAAAAGTTCCAAAGCGCCTGGAAATGCGTTTTTAGCACGTTTTTTCAGTAGGGACGCTAAAATCACTATTTTAAGCTGCCAAATAGCCTTTTAAAGCTAAAAACAAGCAAAAAATTAAAAAAGGGCTTCCAAAAACACCAATTTCTCTTAAATATCAGCAGTGGAAAGGAAACGCCAAATTCGGTTCCCAAAGGCTTTTCAAGCGAATTTTAGGCTAAAAATTAGTGATTTCTGAGCCAGTTTGTTAGCCACTACTAGTACTTGTATTTTTGGGTCGGGGGGGGGGGTCCCCGTTAACCTGTCTTGGGGGGTTGGCCTTTCCAGCTAGGGGGTAACCCCCCAACTCCCCCAGTACATGTATGCATACTGCATGCCGGGAAAGTGTATGCTGCCAACTTGGCTTGGCGTATCCAGACCCACCGGCCCATGTATAGTTTGGTTCTAACACATGAAATACTACGCGTTTTCGCAGACATACTCGAAATGTCAGGTGATATGGGATATGACGGCAAAAAGAAAAGTTTCCGTTTTTTCAGGCTCGTAACGGTTTTAATTTTGCCCAAATTTCATATTTTTTCTTAGTTTTGGGTCATTCATGAAACATTAATACATCAAATACTCCAGACAGGGTCCGTGCGGTTTTGCATGACAAAGTTCCCGGACCTTTCCCTGACCTAGAGATGTTCCATGGAAAATTTCCAATGGAAAAAAGGAAATTTTCCGGAAAATTTCCGGAAATTTTCCTAGGGGGTCGGAAAAAAATGGAAAAAAAGGAAAAATATTCATTACTGCTTTTTAATGAACCTGACGCGTTTAGCGCTCTTAATGCGATCAAAGAAACGTGAATCAGGTCTATTTCTAGTTGCATTTCCGTATTAGGTTCAGTTTTTGTTCGGCAAGCTCTCACTTTTGTTCCTGATTGGCCTACATAAAGTACAACGTGCCTTTGCTTAAGCGAGCGAGAAGTGGTGCTTCTCTAGAATGAAACAAGCCCCTAGGCCGAGAGAAGAAGATAGTGAAAAATGTGCCAATACTGTTGAGAACACCGATTCTGACGTTGACAGTTTAGAATCTGCTTCCGATCTCGATACATAGGCTGTTGTTGCATTGTTAGCTTCCGATACATTACATGTTTGCAGTCATTTGTCGGTTGAACTCTCTTGTCTGGTCTGAATTAAACTCTATCTGTTGTTAAAAATATTATAATGCATAGAAAAAACAAAAAAGCTGTCTAGAATTATCTAGAACCTGCAAGGAGCCCATTTCTGGCGTTTTCTCAAATTTTTAAAATTGGAAAAATATTATGGAAAATTTCCGGTAAATTTCCGGAAATTTTCCGGAAAATTTCCGGCGGACATTTTTTTCCGGAAAAGGAACATCTCTACCCTGACCTAAGTAAAAATTTCCCGACCAACGATGGTGAGGAAATTCAAACCCGCGTGAGAAAATTTCGAAATATTGGCTCTGAAAAAATGGTTTCAACGGTATTGTAAGGGTAAATTTTTAGTTTAATAGTAGCAGAAAATCATAAGTCTAATTTTCAAGAGGGCGGTGCGCAAACTCTTGACAGGACGATTTTTCAGCGAGATGTTTCCACTTCTGCTATCAAATTTTTCCCTGACTACTCACGAAATTCCCAGACTTTTCCATGACTCCCTGACTTTCCAGGTCCGCATGAACCCTGCCAGAGTTTGTAACATACAGCCGAAGTATGCATGAAAGACAGTAGAAAGAAAATGCTGTCTTTTTTGATAGAGAAATGGAAAACATTCAAGTCAATGGCGAACCTTGATATTGCCACGCGGGTCGAATCCGTCCAACTGATTGATTAATTCGAGCATCGTACGTTGCACTTCGTTGTCGCCGCCCATTCCGTCGTCAAATCTGGCACCGCCGATTGCGTCGATTTCATCGAAAAATATCAAACACGCCTTCTTGGTGCGCGCCATCTCGAACAACTCCCGCACCATACGAGCGCCCTAAACAATCTTCCTTACAACCGAACACGCATTTTGGCTCAGCATCAATGCATATGTGCATAGTGAGCTGGCTACTCAGAGGGAAGCCATCTGTTTCGAGTGCACAGTTATGAGGCAGAGGTAATAAAAAACTTAAGAAACGAGCCCTCACGCACATTAACGAGCAATAAGAATAGCAGTTTACCTCTCCCACGTACTTCTGCACGAGTTCGCTGCCGATCACTCTAATGAAACAGGCGTCGGTGCGATTGGCTACCGCTCTAGCGCACAGTGTCTTTCCAGTACCGGGCGGACCGTACAGTAACACACCCTTGGGAGGCTCAATGCCAAGGTTAACAAAACGTTCCGGCTAAACGAAGCACCAGTTAAACTGAAGTGCTTTGGACAAAGTACTGATGGGTTACGTGCAACAACGGCGTCTCCACAACTTCCCGTAGTTTTTCGATTTGTTCTTTACATCCTCCCACGTCGGCGTAGGTCACGTCCGGCTTCTCTTCAACCTGCATCATCGTCACTGTCGGGTCAATCTTCGGCGGCAGCGGAAGGTGGATTTGGTACTTGTTCCTGTCAACTCTGCAAAGCTTCTATGTACTTGTACTATGTTCTCATCAAACTTTGTAAAAGTCGGCAACCGTTTTAGTAAGTCGATCTGACCAGACCCTCCGTTTTCGGAGGTCACATCAACAGCACATCCCTAGGACTTATCCACATCGAAAAGACCGTTTTCCCCAAACTGGGTCGTTTACTCGAAGTCGCTATTCATGAGCAAAAATGACCTGATTTTCTGAACCCTAAGTTCGGGCTGAAAGGTTCAGTGTTTTTTTCGAACAAAAATGTTTTGGTACATGTGACCCGATTCTTTATCTTACCACGGGACCCGATTTTGCTGCCAAAATTCCGAAGCAAGTGTGTTCGTGCTAAGAGTAATCCGAATCCAGACTGTGGGGTCACTCGAATCATTTTTTGGTTACCCGAAGAATAGTTAGGGGTGACCCGAATAACTATTTGAAGTCACCCGAAGCATCATTTGGGACGAATGAAAATTTTTAGAAGATAAGAAAAGAGCAAAATATAGAAGACGCGCATACCCGACTCTCATGCCCTCTTCAATATCGGTCGGAGCAACTGTATCAGCCAAGTCCACAACGAACTTGGCGAATTGTTTTACGTTAATTATGTATCGCGGATCCTGTCCTTCAGCTGTAATGATTTTGGTGCATCTGGCAACTTGCAGTGGCTGCTCCTGCTGCATGGCTTGTTTGTCTGCAGCCAAATCCCACAACGACGGCGGCGCCAACCCCGTATCCGACTCCTTTATACCTACAACACATGCATTTCCATTGAGGAGTGGCAGATAAAGAGTGTAATAATGCCTGAGAAGCATGGCAGAACAGTACTAGAAAGTCCAACTTTGGAAAACACAATGCTTTGGCCTATTTTCAGCTTGACAGAGCTCATTTGGGGCAAAATGACAAATAAACATGCATGAAAGGGATACCAATAACCTACTGCAACACAGAAAATGAAGAGGCTGTACGAAAAAAGACTTTAACTGTCGAATGGTAAACTGCAGCACTAGCGAAGTAGTGCAGGGTCAGGGTGGGTACACGGCCAATTTTCCATTCTGCCAACCGTACCTTCAGCGAATTTTTTCGGCCAACTGATTTTCGGCGAACTGAACACAGCCCTTAATTTCATGCTCAGAATGCCTTTTACGTGCGTTTTTAAATATTAAATTTTTCAGCTAAAAATCGTAAAAAACCACTAATTTAGGCTCAAATACTGTTTTACAGGCGATTTGAGCAATTTTTGAAACTGTAAAAAATCCCAAAAAAATTGTCAAAAAATTGGCTGCACAATTTGCCAAAGAAACCAGTCAACTAAATAATATAACCAAAGTCAGCATACATTATCCGGAAACATGGGTTGAGTAGTTAAATTCCGAAAAATTGGGATAGTCAATTTACTCTTACAACATTTTCGGCAACACAAATACGTAACAGTGCACACACTAGCCACTGAATTTGCTGAAAGCTCGTTGACTTGCGTCTAGTTTTTCCAAACGATGCTGGCTGCAGTTAACCAATGAACTATCAGTTTGGAGTCATGAACTTAGATTCAGACTTGCGGTCCGGGTTAGGCTATGCTGGCTTGATTGCTTGCCAGACGAACGGAAACGGTCGGTAATTCATCTCAGTCTTAAGGGGTGTAATGGCTATGCGAGCCAAGTCGGGAATCAGCAGCACAACGTGCTCAGCTGGTCTTAGAACCGTCATTTCTGTGGGTTCACTCACCGCTCAATTCATTGACGCGCTTCAGACAGTTCTGGATATCATCTTCCAACTGCTTTATTTGCTGACTGTAAGGGCCTTGTCCCTAAACTTGATTTTAGATAGAAAGTGGGTTCATGTAAGCCTAGAAACTTTGACTTAGAGCCAGACATGGGCTAGCATTTCGGCTGAAGCGGGTAGCGGCGGCTGAGGGGTGGTTGTGGGGATTGTTAATAAAAAACTCCGATTTTTACTACAAGGTACAATCAAGGTTTTAGGCCGAAATTCGAGGAACCTAAGCCAGACCAAGAAAGAATAAAACCAACTCACATATTTTTTCAGCACAGCAATGTCTCCTTCATCTAGGGCTAAAAAAGAAGCAAGCATTCTTTGTCAATGACTTGTACTTATTAAGTTCAATAAAAAGGCCTTTGTTGTTTCTTTTACCCATAACCTTGGATGTCTGTCTAACTCGCGTGCGGAGCAGGCCAGCTGGGGCAGTTTCAAGCGGCCGGAGCCCCTCTAAGGTGGCATCCTCATCATTGGCGTTAATTGGTCTGACCTGGACTATTCACAATTGAAGCGTTCAGACGAAGAAATACCTCAGTCCAGTTTTTGAAAAAATTGATTTCTACTCGGCAGCACAATTCTCTAACTATAGACATGTATAATACAAATTATTTCATGTGAAAACATTCTATGTCGTAAGTTACACCAACGCAATTTTTTAACAGTGCTCGAAATTCAGTTGAAGAAAAGCCTTAATCCAAGTGAAGAGCCTCACTCAATATTGTTCACGTGGTTCTGTCACTATGTATGGTACCACCACAGTCCCCGAACATGGGTACGTACGGTTTCGGATTCGGTATTTTTATAGATTTTTTTACACTGCAAAGAGGACTGTCAATTCAATTGGCCAAAATTCCGACTTTTTCGGAACCCCTCAACCAAAATATTGTTAGACGCGAGTTAGTCAGGCATAAACCTTCGCTTGGGCCTTCTGCGCTAAAGAGATGAATTCTACTCGAATTCGACCAAAAAACAGAAACAACAAACAAAGTCACATATGGCACGACTCTTTTTATCTGTTTATTAACCTTGGATTTCTTTATTATCGTCATCCTTGTCGTCAGATCCCTTCTTGGTCTTACGTTGATCTTCACCCAAAAAATCAGGCATGCTGGCCTCAAATGTAACAGCAAAATTAACCAGTTAATCACAAAGTTTAATGGCGAAGAGCATATATGGAACAAAAAAGGAAGTTGAGGAGATCAAACGAATTGCAAATTTTGAACTCAGACGACCGAGTATGGTGTCAAATGACTGGTGACGATCTCTTGATTATTATTTTACATATCAACATCTAATTACTGCATGCTATATCATGGACCACGGTATACACATGGACACGAAGTTGAAACCGCCTTCATTTACCCATCTCTACCGCAGTTGCGCGTGAGTTTACCCATCAGCTGAAACATTAAACGCTCCGACGCTCTCCCCCCGAGGAAATTTAAAAAAAGAAGAAAAGAAGAACGAGTTAGGTAGTTTGTTTGTATATTTGACTTATGGAATCTTTTGTAGAACCAAATTCCGGTACAACAACGATTTTCTAACGCAATTTAGTTGGTTTTTAACATTTTTTTCACGATTTTTTTCGAACCTTTTTTGTCATCCTCGCAGAATCAGTAGGTGAGTTTTACGGGAACGAATTACGGGTCTATGCACGTTCGTATAGGTTATTTGATCAGCAGAAAGTGAATAAGGTAGTCCGGTAACCTGTAAAATGCTTTCTTTTTAAGCTATTCGCCTATGTAAAAGGGATTTTTCGAAAGTTCGAAAAACAAGGAATCCTTTTTTAGTAGTAGCCTACTACTATTTTTGATACCATTTGCATCCCTAGTAGTAGGTAGCAGGTGGGTAGGGTAGGTACTAGAGATGCAACCATAATCCGGTATTATCTGGTATATACCGGATAATCCGGTATTTCTTAGCTCAAAAACAGTATCCGGTATCCGGTATTTTTACATATTATCCGGTTAAAATACCGGATAATCCGGTATTTTTCAGATCCGAAGCACTATCCGGTATCAGGTATTTTTCTTTGCGGCTTCGTCTCTAGTTTAATAGCCTACCTACATAGGTTGTTGTTAGTTAGTTAGTTAGTCTCACTCAGTTCTTGTCAACTCTTGATGAGTGGCAGTCGTCTGATAAACCAGGGTTAACTTCTGAGACGTTCCTAGCCGCGTAGCACATGTGTAAGACATTGGTAGAAATTGCTAGGTAATTATTATATTTTTTCGTTTGCATTGTTTTTTCTGTTATCGCTCTTTTATGTTTGCGTATTTCTGATCTTTAGATTTTTCATTTTCTTAAAGTATATTTAGATATTGCCTAACCGAGCTTCGATTTGACAGTGTTCTGTTGAATAAATTCAACTCCGACCCACTAGAACGCCGATATTCCTGGTATCGCCAATCCTCCCGTGGAAATTACTGGATTGCTCCGCGGCAACTGCTTGATAGTGAACGACAAATTCGAGCCGTTTCCTTGATCAAGTTTTCTGGATGCTCATTGGAAGAGGTTTGTTTGTTTGTTTGTTTTTGAGTTCCACTGCCCTTTCGGACTGCTCAGGAAACCGCTGGCTTTTTTCAGAGCCCTTCAATGGGATAGCCCTGCCTACACACAACCCTCCCCTGCCATTAGGTGCAACGGCAGCGCCGGTTCGGTTCCCATTTACCTACTGGCCATCACCGGCTTTCGGAGGTCATGGTTGGGCTTTACGTCGACTACTTCCAGTCGCTTCGACCGGTCTCGAACCCACAAACAACTGCTCTCACAGATGCCGGGGCCGCCGTGACACACGGGATAGCGTAAACTACCCGTGGCCAAGACGCGACTCAGGGTCTGCCTGTGAGACTGTTCCAAACTTCATTTTAAAATTAATTCCACGTTAATACAGGTGAGAGACTTGCGGTATCCTCGCCTGTTGACTGGCAGTGGCCGACTAAAGGCCGGTGAGCTAAATTAAATGCTAAGCTAAATGCACGCGTTGGTCAAATAATGGGACAGCCAAACCAATCTGACCATTACTGCACGGACGCTAACGTTGTTTTCTATGTCTGCGGTGCTTTGATGCGGTCGCTTTTCAGGCTCACAAAATGCGATGTCTGCAAAGACATTCTGTTTGATCCGAACACCGACGTTGATGAATTGCCTGAGTTGAGTGTCGAGAACAGCGATCCGCAAAAAATAGGTCAGCTGATAGATCAGGTCAACCGCGGTGGCTTGGTTGTGTCCAACGTTGTTGTCTTCGGAATTTGCTGGAAAACCTGGCTGGTTTATTCCTGTATCACGGCTGAGCAGACTCTCTATTCGCCATTGTTGCAGTGCCACAGCATTAAAGCCACTTTCGTTGAAGCTGTGCTGTGTTGCTTTTGGAAGAACAACCGGTTGATGACATTTTAGTCACTGATTTCTCATGCCGTCATGAGTTTTCTCGTATTTTGATTTCGAAAATAGGTAATTGCCTGTGCAAGAATCTTGTCAAGAAGATGTCTGATAGCTCTAGTAAGATGGGTATTGTTAATAAGGCTTATAAGCTCAAGTCTAGAAAGGATTGACTGCGATACGTTTTTATGTGATCTCGTCGTTGTGTGTGCAAATTTCTGGATCTGGTCTCTGTTTTGGTGAAAATCTCGTTCTGGTGCTGACTGTATTATTGCTCTGCAGTGCCACAGTTGAGATATATCTCTATGCTACTTGTCCGTTCGTTGTACTTCTTCGATTAGGCACCAGTTTGTTGATTCGATCGATTTTCGGGGTCGCGCAACTGTGGTATAGTGGGAATTTTCAGCTTCGTGTCCATGTGTATACCGTGGTCCATGGCTATATTCAGCTTTACCTCAGATACGTGTTTTTGGTCTCGGAACACATCCTGTAAAACATGTGCACCCAAGTTGTAAATCTTTAACAGATATGACCGATTGCGGTATTAAACAACTGATTTTGAACTCCATATTATTGTTTCAGACACTAACACACCAGCACATCCACAACCAATTACTGCATGATGCCACGCGCTTTCGTCATGTCGCCTTACTTCATCGATTATCGGCCGATTTCCCCCGGGACCACTCCTAGAAAACTTGCTATAAAATTCATACGCATAAACGTACGTTCGTTCCCAATGCCAGATCGGTAGACCATTGCCTTAGCTACAGAATAAAAACAATTGAAAGATTGGGATCGAAACCCCAGGACGGTGACCCATTTTAAACGACCATCATTAATTACTATAAAAAAATAGAAAAAAGAAGTTCTGTAGGTCATCTTTTGAAAGATAGCTACCAATTTTACTGTGTGGTTAGTAGATCTATCTTAGATGCATACTTCGGAGCATTTACTTTCAGAGATCCTTTACAACAAATTGAAAAATGAAAAAAAGAAAAATGTGCCGTCGCGACATCCCCTTACTAAAACATTTATAGCATTCTAATGCGCCGACAGATATGTCTACCCAAGAGCATAAGGCTAGATACGATAATTTAGCATAAATATAACAATCTTCGTTCAAGCCCCAGGACGATGGTCCTTTTTAAACAAAAAATGGCCAAAATTGAAACACGAATCGGCGCAAGTAGTGATCTCCCTAGATAGGTGAGTATCCCCTAATAAAATAGTTCAATATAGTACACTAAAATATAACAGTACAAGAACAAGTATTTACTGGCACTTTAAAAACACGTTACTTCACTCGAAGCGAAACACAAGTGCCAGCAACAGCAAGAACAGAGAACCATACCAATAACAAATTTACAAAGAAACTATCACGCTATGTCAGACTGATGGTGTAGTCGTGAAAAACGATAATAGAGGTAAAAGTAGGGATGCAACCGAATACAAAAATACCGAATACCGAATACCGAATACCGAAGCGGGTTTTCGGAACCGAATAATACCGAATTATACCGAATAATACCGAATATTGCTAATTTGCAGGCGCGATTGCAAAATTATACTGTCTCACTAATATTTCTTGTTTTTGCGGAACTTTTTGATGCTAAAAGAGCTGTAGAGATTGACGTAATGTTTGAACGCTATAGATTTATGCATGCCTATAACTAAAACAAGCCCTTTTGGTCGTTCTTTACCGTCAGCCCTGCTGACAACAAGGACCAGTGCAAGATTTTCGCAGGCAAACAATTTCAAAAGGTGCGAGTCAGGCAAAATGTGCGCTGATTAATCATGTGAAGTCACAAAGACACGCCTTGTATGTATCCTCCTATTATCCGCCTCATGGAGGAGATTTCATAAAAAACTTGCTCCAAAGCCTGAGCCTAGTGTAAGCCTAAAACCAAAGCTAAAAGTTGGGTTTGACAGCGGGTTGGGCGAATAATGGGCCTTTTCAGTTATCCGCCATGTGGCAGATAACAGGGGGATATTTAAGCGCGAATCACAAAGACGCATATAGAAAGTTGGAGGACGGGAGCATCCAGTACTACTACCGGAAGCACCGGACCTGGCAGCTTAAGCATACAGCATACATTGGATGAATCGTTTGTTGAAAAGATAGGAGGGGTACATAAAACAAAACGCTTACAGTAGGTAGGTAAAGAAGCGGAAAGCTGACAACGTAGTCTACTGAGAACTGAAAAGGCTAACTGAATATTGTTGTTTATTATTGAGTCAAAAATGAAATTCATCAATTTTTTGTATGAATAGTCGTTGTTTGCCAAAATTTTAGCATAGGAAATGAACAGAGAGATGTAAAAGAAGAAATGTCTGGTTGATTTCTGCACAAATTTAGGCAAAACAGTGCAATTTTAAAGGTTTTACAATATTCGGTATTATTCGGTATTATTCGGTTTGAAAAATACCGAATTCGAATACCGAATTCGAATAGTACTAGTAACCGAATTATTCGGTTCATACCGAATAATACCGAACTTCGGTTGCATCCCTAGGTAAAAGTTACTAATCCAGGTCTCTCAGTCGCCGGTCAAATCGGTAATTAGTCTGCCCGACGCATCAGTAAAGGGTACACGCACACCGGAGAGCCTGTTTTCCAAACAAAAGTACCCCTAGTGGAAGTATCAGTATAGAGCACATCTGCCAGACTAGCTATCGATTTGCCCGACCACTGAGGGACCTGGATTGTTTAAACTTTTGCCACAATACGTTTGAACGCCGCCATATAAAGAAACAAATTTGGTAAAAGGTAACAGAGGCGCTGAGGACAGAGGTTTTGACAGATTTGGTTTGACTGCTTGTAACCTCAGCTCAACCAGTTTCAGATTTGGTCTGACTGCTTATGAGCTCTTAACCAGTTCCAGATTTGGTTTGACTTCTTGTGACCTCAGCTTAACCAGTTCCAGATTTGGTCTGACTGCTTGTGACCTCAGCTTAACCAGTTTCAGATTTGGTCTGGAAAGCTGTGAAACTGCGAAGAAAAAACAGTTGCTGAATATGTGTAGTAGCTTGTTGATGGCCCGTCAGTTTGCATATTGGTGCGATTGTATAGTGCTTCAGTGCTTGCGAGATTCTTAAATGGAGAAACAAAGCATCAGCTGCGTATACGATGGCAACAAATGTTACTGTTGCCGGTGGATGCAAGCTGCTTATGGAGAAAGAGTGCGTGGTCGCAAATTTGTATGTCTTATGTATGCAGCCGTTCACAGCACAACTACAGCCGCTTGTTTCATGCATATATGTAGATAACTTCTACTACAGTCTAGCACTTAACGCCGTTTATGGTACCGGTAACACATGGTACCGTCACCATTTATGGTGCCGGTACCATATATGGTACCACCACGTTCGGGGCCTGTGGGTGGTGGTACCATATATACCAGTACCATATGTACTGTCACAATACATGGTAACCCTACCATGGCCATGGCTGCCGGTACACACCACACCATATATGGTGCCAGTACCATAAACGGCGTTAAGTGGCATGACTGTACTAACCATGTTTAGTCTGTTGTTGAACTGTAACTTATAACTACTGTTGATTGGGTATACCGAACCCATACCGAAAAATGGGTATTTTTGGGAATACCTACCCAATAAATACCTACCCATTCCAGGTATTTTAATAAATACCCATACCGGGTATACCGATTATATTGGGAATACCCAGGTATTTAGGAATCGGTATTTTTGTCCAGCTTAATGCAATTTTTGTCGAAAATTCCCTGTCATCACAATGTTTTCTTTGTAATTTTGCATTTTTTAAAGAGCATGCAGAAACACATTTTATTTCGATATCCTTCCAGAATATCGAGTTTGAAAGATTTTTAGTCTCTGACCCAATCCCTGTCCCAAACTTGCTTTGTCATTAGAAAGCGTTGGTCCAGTTTTGGCTTAACTTCACACTGCTCCTTAATAATCAAGTCTCCATGTACTGTACTTGATCTACAGTACATTCACAATCAACAAAATAGTCCCGCATTTTGTCACTGCTCGTTAAGATCTCCTTATTATGCGCTAGTAGGCCTTAAAACTACGGTGCAATGGAAGCAGTTCTCTTAGCCAAAACGGTTTATAGAAACGATTTTCACTCTTTAAAAAAATAGTAAAACTAAAAAAAAACAAATTTAAAAAGTTCCTAAAAACTGTAAATCCCATTGCTTTTGATGAATTTTCTAGCCTCTACTAGGTATGGCCAATGGTTTTCAAAAATTCACGCTACAGCAAAAAAATTATGCTAAAACCGCCGATAACATGACCGGATGCGATAATTTACGCAAAAAACCGCACTTGATTCCGTGAAAAATTAGAAAAATGCGATCTAAAAGCGTCCGTCTGCCAAGAACTTTTGTATGGCGCACTTGGTACCATTTTTAATTATGGGCAACAGATTTGAATAACTCGCGCTAGAAGCAAAATTTACGCTAAAACGGCAATAGCATGACCGGATGCGATTATTTACGCAAAAAACCGCACATAATTTCATGAAGAATTGGAGAAATGCGGGTTCAAAACAGCCGCGTGGATCAAATCGCGTAAATTAGTGTTTATAACTTGGTCGCCGTCCCAGCGGTGGCTGATTTTCTATGGCGCGTGTTACGAAGGTGAAACGAACTTGATTGTCTAAAATCTACTAGAAAGATGTCAATAATCGTCGCCCAGCTAAATTAATGCAAAAAAGTATGATTGCAAGTGTTGGGTACAATAAAAGCCTGAAATGGCAAAAATTTAGGGTTACAGAAACTTCAACATCGTTTGTGGGCTTAACGGCAAAGAGCAGAGAGCAAATTCTTATATCATTCGATAGTCTGAAGTCTACTGTACACGGAACCGATTGAACATCTTGCGCCGAATTCGTCGTTTTTTTACAAGAAAGAGGAACATGAAAAAAATTCACGAAAATGCCCATTTTCAGTAGTTAAGAAAGAATCAAATTTGTGGGGACCATGCCGAAGTGCGGAAAGAAAAAAAGCGGTGCTATATAGGTAACGAGTTGCGCTGATTTTAAAGCCGGTTGAACAAAATTTGAATCAACTCTCCTTTTAGCAGAAAATGGCCATTGAAAAACGACGAATTCAGTTTTCGAGAGGAAAATGCCCTTTAACGGCCGAATTATGATTCAAAATGCATCTTATTCGATAGCTCACACTCTGTTTCATATAAATACATCACATCCCCATATCAATAACGGAACACAAAAAAGCATTTGCGCTTGAAGTTGCAAAAACGGCTTTGGACCACTTTTTGGCTGTGATTTTGTATTTTCTATTCGGCGCGGCGCGAACGTGCTTTGGCCATCCCTACCTCTACCTTGGAAATGACTAAACCCATGGCCTTAAAAGGGAAATTCAGTGTTTTTACTGGGTACAATATTTTCAGAAAATACCGAATAAATACCGGTATACCGGTATTTTTGCGAATACCTACCCATACCGAACCGATTCCTGGGTATGCCGAAAAATACCTACCCATACCGAACCGATTCCTGAAAATCCCATACCCAAACAACAGTACTTATAACCTAGATTCTAGAATTAAAGCAGAACTAAAGTCTCAGTTTAACAAGACGTTTTACTGACTATAGTTTCGAGTCTGGTTGGTTAGTCGTACGTACATAAGCATTCGATAAACACAGCCATGCGGCTTTTGGGCTACTTCGGTGCTGCACGTCCGTGCACAGGTTCATAGTGACCACTTTGGGTGCGATATACGTGCTACGCACCCAACGTAAAACTGCATTGTAACGCAACCAGCACCTCCTGTAGAAACAAACACTTTTCCCGTTTTTGGCACATCCGCTGCGAGCCAACAAGCGACTTTTTCCTGTCAATTTGTCAGCACTACAGTTTCTACACAAGAAACTCTGGAGCAATATTTACAGAACAAACGGCCAAGAATTGAGGTCACAGCAGCTTTTCAAAATTTTCCATTCAGGTGAGCTGAACGGAAAATTGTTTGTTTGCTGCCAGTTTCTAAAAAGCGGGCCTAATGGTTTATCTAACTCTGTTGACCAAGTGCAACTGAGTGTGATGTACGTACATACGTACGTAGTTATGAGAGAGCTATTAGTCATTTATTGAAGAGACCAGGTCATGTGTTAGTATGAAGAAGATAATACAGTATATTTGCATAGTGGGCAGATCAGTCAGCGAGTTACTTTCTGCATAGAACCATGAAGTGGCGGAACGCATTGCCGGTGTAAACTTCTTCTTTTCCGTTGTGACCGACAGTGGCCTTCTTCTCGTCCAAATACAAACAGCCGAGTCGTTCTTGTCCTTCGTTCGACTTGATCACGCACGGAGCCACGTTGCCCACCTTGACAGGATTCCAGCCGCGCGCACCAACTGAAGCTGCACAGTAATACTGCCAACTGTATCTGAAACCGGCCACCTCCTTCGGCACATTAACCAACACCTAAACAGAGACTGTCAACACCACCACCACTCACACACTGCATCTCTCTACCATCATCGATCCGATTCCTGTTGTGTGTTCCTCGTCGAACGCCGCAAAACTGGCAGCGATCTTTCCATCCTTGTTCATCACGCGACCAAAGACCGGCTGTCCGCGCTTGAACCAGAGTGCCACGTACTGTTCTTCAGGCCCTGCATGAGTGTTGAGCGGTCGGTTGAGAGCGAGCACTGCGTTCAGTGGAAACGCGTCCCCTTCTTTTACGTCGCGGTACTGATCTATTCTGATGCGCTGCGCCACCCACTGGCCGTACCACAACTTGGCGCCGGCGCCCACTCTGGCTCCCTGTCCACAAGCTCTGCATGCCTCACAGCCGGCGCACATGCCTTCGGTTGAACCGCAGGACACGCACGTTCCAGGCTTGGTCTCTCCGCACCCACAGGCTCTGCACATCTTACATGCTTGACAAGCGCCAGATCCATCTCCTGCTCCGTTTTTCCCTGCCTTGGCTCCACATCCTCTGCAAGCTCTGGCTCCACATTTCTTACAGGCCGAACACGTTCCACATCCTCCGTTGTAGGCCTTACACGCACCGCACGGTCCTCCCGTCGCTTCCGGTCCGCCGCCTCCGACACCACACGACTTGCACGACTGACAGTTACGACACTTGCCGTTCTTCGGGGCTTCAGTGCTGCCGCAAACTCTGCATCCTTTGCACTTTCCACAGGTGCCCAGACCAGAGCCGGGCTCTGTTCCCGGTGGCTCGTTGCACCCTTTGCAGGGTTCGGTGGAGGCTGGCAGAGGCCCTGCTAAAGGTGAGCGCTGGTTCCTGCACAAGACCAGTGTGTACTCGTTGTTGCCCACTTTCTTCACTTCCTTGCCGTCCTGGGTGATGGAGGCCTCGTCGGTGGCCATGTTGTAGTTGCCGACCACTCTCTTGCCAGTGCTGTCTTTCATCAGAGCCGGTGTGCAGTCTCCGCAATGCACCAGGTTGAGGTGGTCTTGTCGAAGCTCGCTGTATCTCACCCAATCGTACCAGAAGCCCATAGTAGGGAAGCTCTCGTAGGGCAGTCCTGGGTAAGTGAGAATCTGGATGTCGCCGCCCAAATCCTGGGCGCCTGTCAGTTCGATGCCGTTGTAGGGGAAGCTGCATTCGACCACTCCGTTGTTGTTCCAGGCTCTGCCACACACCGGTTTACCGTGCTTGTACCACAGGGCCACGTACATGTTGTGCTGTCGGGCCACTCGCAATGGATTGTCTGGAAACGGCGCCCCGACCGGCACGAACGCCCACTTGTCGTCGTCGCCCGACATCTTCAACCAACAATAAACAAACAATGATTTCAGTTGCAATTTGGAAAAGCTTTATTGCAATCTTTGTTGTAACATTTTTGCTGCTTGAATAGTATTCTCTGCATTCAGTGAAATATATTTGATAACAATACCAGAATACTCTCTAAACGTTGTCTTCCAAACGTACAGTTCTTCAGTCAAACCATCATCTGAACCAGCGAATAAACAGCTTTTTCAAACGTGCAGTTCTTCCGTCAAATTGTCGCCTATACTAGTGAGTAAGCACCATTTCCAAAAGTGCAGTTCTACTCAAATCAACTTTCTGAACCAGTGAGTAAACAGCATTTTCAAACGTGTAGTTCTTCAGTCAAATCATTGTCTGAACCAGAGAGTAAACAGCTTTTTCAAACGTACAATGTACAGGTCTTTAGTCAAATCATGGTTTGAACCAGTGAGCAAACAGCTTTTTTAAACGTGCAGTTGTTCAGAAACGTAGTTTGTTCAAATTTATTCAGTACACACTGTCTTCAAACAACTTCCGTTCACAGCACGTACAGTGGGCAGTCATGGCGCAGCTACGTAATTTCTGATTCGCATAGCGCAGTTAGTGAAACTTTCTGTTTGCGTTTTCTGTTGGAATGTTTGCCACGTTTTTCCGCATTGCTGCTGGTGTTGCGCCACTTTAGGTCTTAGGAGTTTTGCGCCAGTCTTCTCGCAATCTTTCTCTCTACGTCATTTACACATGAACGCAGTGGCTCTCACAGACTACAAACTTCTCTTTTCAGTAAGCGAGCTCTCTTTTGACCAACAAAACTTCTCAGTGCAAATCCTTAGAGTTCGTATGAAAGTGACGTCAGTAAAGGCACTGAGTCATTTTATTTTATAACACGGAACACAGCCACACGACGAACAGACGCTGTCGACGCGACCGACAGGCACAGCGCAAGGAACTATCCAGCAGATCCGTGCCACTGCACTACGTAGCTGGTTCGGATGTCAACAAAAGCCGGAGCTACATGTATACAGTTTAACATCGACAGACACTGTCGCTAACGTGGGTAAATCTATATGGCTACTTCATTTGTATAAGTATATATAGGGATGGGCAACCCACATCCGTGCTGCGCGGTTTAGAAAATATAAAAATACAGCCAAAAATGGTCCGATAACGGTTTTCGCAACTTCCAGCGCAAATTCTTTTTTCTGTCCCTTTATTGATAGAAGCAAGTCATGTATTTGTACGAAACACAGTATGACCTATCGAAACCCCAGGGAGAGACGGAATTTCACTTCTCCCTAGGGAGATACCGAATGCCCCTGAATTGTATGTTTAAGTATATATACAAATGCAAAGTGCAAAGTACAGGGTCCGTAAAAAAACAATCCCCCCACAGATTTTTTACTGTAGCAGCCGCCAATCTCAACCGATTTGAATAAATCTTTTCTAAACGAAAGATAAATAAATTCTTAAAAGATTGCTGAAATTTTCACTAAAATACTCTCCTTAGTTCCTAAGATATTTGCCCTCAAATTTGAAGCAGAGATTTTGGCAATGAAGAAGAGCGATAAAAAACCAGCAGACTTTTTACTTTTGCAGCCATCAATCTGAACCGATTTTAATGTTCTTTTTTGAATCAAAGAATGATAAATTCTTGAAAGATTGGTAATTGTTTATTAAGATACGTACTCAGCATACTTCTTGAGATATTCACCCTCAAAGTCAAAACAGATTTTGGCAATGAAAAAAAGTGATTCTATTGCACTTAATATCAAAACAGATTCCTACTGCTGAGGGCTAACGAGATTTTACTGTTGAAGTAACCGAGCCGTCACCAGTAAAGCCTCCCTAACCCTCAGCAGTAGGAATTTTATTATGAAGCACAACGGAATAATAAAAATCCCTTTCCTTCATTGGTAAGATCACTGCTTTAACTCAGACAATGGCTAGCATTTCGGCTGAGGGGGTAGAATTTTCAATTCCTGAGGGGGGCTGAGGGGGGGGGTAGGAGCGCCTGAGGGTGTTGAGGGGATGGTCAGCCAAAAAGTTCGATTTTTGGCTAAAATCAAGGTTTTTGGCTTATTTTTCATTAAAATAAGTTAAAATAAGCGATTCTGAGCTCATTTACACCTAATCCAGGCATATTTTAATCATAATTTTCTATACAACATTCTTCCAAAAAATTCCTGAGGGGGGTAGCGGCCGGCTGAGGGGGGCAGGTCAGAGGCCCCCCCCCTTTGCCCATGTCTGCTTTGACCTTGAGTGAAAATATCTCAGGAAATAAGCAGAACATCTTAATAAACGTTTCACCAATCTTTCAAGAATTTATTTATCTTTCATTTGAAAAATGTTTCATTCAAATCAGTTGAGATTTGCGGTTGCTACAGTAAAAAAATTTGAGTGCCGCTGGGTGCCGGGGCCGCCGTGACGGGATAGCGTAAACTACCCATGGCAAAGACACGATTCCTTTCCGAAAAAATTACAGAAGCTGTGAGTCGAATAAATAAGATCACTTTAAACCAATGAAACTTTTAGTAAATGTACAATGTATGTTTTTCTACCGTTTGGAAGCTTAAAATTGTTGTGTGCATGCATAGATTTAAAACAGAACCTTTCGCCCCAGACGTTTTCTCGTATTCACTAATTATGCACGTCCGCATAGTCAACTTTAATTAGAACCCCTGATTAGCACGTACTGTAGGTACGTCGCGTCGTTGGCTCAGTGGTTAGCTCGCTGCCTTGAGTTACGGCAGCCCCTGCATCTCTAGCGGTTGCAGTGGGTTCGAAACCAGTTTGACTGGAATTAGACGACGCAAAGCCCAACCCAGGCCACCGATAGCTGGTGACAGCGATTAGGTAAATGGGTACCACCGTCGGGTGGGAAGCTAAAGGGAATCTGTGCGCAAGGCCGGTCCCCGGGCCACAGAATGCTTCGGCACTCCTCTCGAAACCGACGCAGGTGGTGTCAGGGCCACCCGCAACGCCTTAACGCACGTCTAAGTGCAACTAGGCATGCGAATACTTTAGCTTTAGCTTTAGTACGTAGAGAAGCACGTTTAGTGCGAAGGGACTAGAGCTAAGGCCTAGCAAGGAGTTAGGGAGAGGCCGGTTGTGAAAAGAAGAAATATTTGCGTTGGTCCAATTTCCTGCTTTAGCGTTGCTGCCCAGCGATCATTTGCTTTCGGTCTCGCTCGGTTGCTCCTGCAAAGTGTCGGCCCCGAGTGCGGTCCACAAAGCTACTGTTTGCGCTGTTCGGTTTATTGATTGGTTGCAGTGCCTGCGAGGGCAGTGTGTTTTGTTGCGTACGTAGTCTCCGCTGCAGCGCTCTCCAGCTGCTGTCGGGCGTCTTCGCACGTTTGCTGGCGTTGAGTTTGCTCAGTCAGTTGGCGGCATAAAATTCCTCGTCTTTGGCTGATTGAACTCTGCATATCACTGCCGCAGGACTGTCGCCGTTCGGCCAAGTTCGCTTTTGATTTGACCACTTTTGTTTGTATTTTTTGCTGCTAACTTCGCATTTTCTTCACGCTTTGTTTCCAACTTTGGAGGTTTGGAAAGCTATCTCGCTTTCCTGCGCACTTCATCTGGGTGCATGCATAAGATAGAGTATGCTATGTGACGTTTGTAGAGGCTGGTTACTTTATTGTTTTTCTGTTACAATCTATTGCAGGAGAAAATGATGGAGTCTGGTCAGGGCGGCTTTCCGGCCGGTCACACAACAACCACTCATTACACGACCACCGTTCACACCACTACTTTAAGCATGGATGGTCGTCCTTTCTTTGATCCCACCTACATGAGATCACTGCCTGGAATCGTCAAAGTCATTCAGCTGGTAAATTCCTCCGGTTCATGAATTGCAGATACAGACCTTGGTCAACTGTTTTTCAAAACGCAGAACAACTGTAACTTTTAGCCCTAGACTGCCAGGGACTAACGCCGTATATGCACATACATAGGTGCCATTGTAAGTTGTATGTACAGGCTGTCCCAGAATTACCTAGCTCAAAAGAAATCTCAATATCTCGAGAATGGATTGGCGAAACATTTTGAATTTTTAATTAAGTTTAATTTTTAACATTTTTAATTTTTACCTACTTGCTGTCATACATGGGCAGGAAAAATCCCAAGGAAAAATTATGGAGACCTCGGGGGGGGGGTTACCAAAAAAACGCCTGTTTTGCCTTATATGTATAAGCGAAAATTTTCTCCCTCCGGGAGGGGGGATGGCCGGCCGAGGGGGGTATTGGCCGGCGAGGGGGGTATACCCCCTCACCCCCGGCCCATGTATGCTTGCTGTCACCAACTTTCGGTGGCTTGGGTGGAGCTTTGTGCCGACGACCAACTCTTTGTGGGAAGAAACTTGCCGCGCCTAGAGGATGATCGCACGAGCACGCGCACAATGGCTAGCGGCCTCAACCACTACACCAACTGTGCCGGCTACCATGTTATATATCATTTGAAAGCCCTCCGCCTGACGAGTCTAATGATCACTACATCAGTATAGGGGACGCACCCGGGGTCCTGTTTTCCAAGTATAAAAATACCCCTAGAGGAACGCTTCAGTATAGGGCGCGCTCCGTAGTTGTATAGTCATAAGGAAGTTAATTAAGAGCCAGTCTCTGAACCGATCGAGTTTCAGTATTCAGACCCAAAAATGAAACTTTGGCGTGGAGGGCTCAAAGTTGGAGGACTAATACGTCTTGATAGGTTATGTAACCACTGGTCAGTATTTCAGTCAAATTAGCAATAATTTCCACATTTAAGTTCTGTTAAAAATCCTCCACGTACAGTCAGTCATTTTCTGTATTACCTGTGCAATCAATTTTGTTTTTGAAACCGCAACGGCCAATAATTTCGTCTAGGTCAACTAGCAAAAGAAATGAGTATTTTTTCCTGCCATTTATCCATTGAATTTGAAAATCTAAATGTTCCCTCATTAGAACTCATTTTGGTCGCCTCGCACCACTTTACACGGTGATGGTATTACTTAATTAAAACACCAAATCTGTGGTTTTTCTGCCACTGGCGAAAATTCAGACGTTGACATCCTAAGAAAATGCAATCTATGGATGGCAGGCTGAGACTTGAAAATGCAGCATTTCATCAGAAATTCAATATGTATTTTCAAATATGTATTTTAAATACATAGTGGCTTCAGAATACATATACATAAACATATTCTCTGAGGAATACATAAACATATACATATACATATATGTATTCCAAAAATAATACATATGTATTTTTTACATATACATATACATATATGTATTCCACAGTATGTACAGCGCCGCATCACTTCATCAACTGCGGCCTACTATTTTCTGGGAACAGACCAAGAATAAATAAAATTTTAAGAGCCAGTCTCTGAACCGATCGAGTTTCAGTATTCAGACCCAAAAATGAAACTTTGGCGTGGAGGGCTCAAAGTTGGAGGACTAATACGTCTTGATAGGTTATGTAACCACCGCAAAGAATTTCCAGATTCGACGCTCCACGCTCGAGATATGGCCTTCTAAAAATCGGCCCACTTAACTATGGGACCAAAATTTCGAAATCGAATTTCTGACTTGCTGATCAGAATTCAGAAACGTTCAGACCTAACAAACGGGGTTTTTGTGTAACTTTTTGAGTAGTTTAAGAATCTTTTACTAAATTTCATTTTTGGAAAAAAATTTTTTTTTCGCTCCCATATCGGGGGGCATAACTCGTCTGGAACCCCCCCTAGACCGTTCTTTTTATTTCAGATTATTGTAGCGCTATATCTTAGCTACACGCCGGTGTAAAACATTACCGGCTACCGGACGGCAAACACTGAAATATTTGCGTTCAAAAATTAAAAATGCCACATTTTGCATGTTTCACTGTGCCCAAAAATTTTCAACTCCATGTTCCAGCTTACTAATTGGAGTTGAATGCTAAAAATTGATGTCTAAGCTGTACTTTTAGAGTAGTTTAAGAAACTTTCATTGAATTTCATTTTTGGAAAAAAAAATTTTTTCGTCACTTATCGGGGGGCATGACTCGTCTGGAACCCCTAGACCGTTCTTTTTATTTCAGATTATTGTAGCGCTATATGTTAGCTACACGCCGGTGTAAAACATTATGGGCTTGACGGCAAACACTGAAATATTTGCGTTCAAAGATTAAAAATGCCACATTTTGCACATTATGTACCCCAGTGGAACATGCAAAATGTGGCATTTTTAATCTTTGAACGCAAATATTTCAGTGTTTGCCGTCCGGTAGCCGGTAATGTTTTACACCGGCGTGTAGCTAAGATATAGCGCTACAATAATCTGAAATAAAAAGAACGGTCTAGGGGGGATTCCAGACGAGTTATGCCCCCCGATAGGGGGGCGAAAAAAAATTTTTTTCCAAAAATGAAATTCAATGAAAGATTCTTAAACTACTCTAAAAGTACAGCTTAGACTTCAATTTTTAGCATTCAACTCCAATTAGTAAGCTGGAACATGGAGTTGAAAATTTTTGGGCACAGTGAAACATGCAAAATGTGGCATTTTTAATTTTTGAACGCAAATATTTCAGTGTTTGCCGTCCGGTAGCCGGTAATGTTTTACACCGGCGTGTAGCTAAGATATAGCGCTACAATAATCTGAAATAAAAAGAACGGTCTAGGGGGGGTTCCAGACGAGTTATGCCCCCCGATAGGGGGGCGAAAAAAAATTTTTTTTCCAAAAATGAAATTTAGTATAAGATTCTTAAACTACTCAAAAAGTTACGCAAAAACCCCGTTTGTTAGGTCTGAATTCCGATCAGCAAGTCAGAAATTCGATATCGAAATTTTGGTCCCATAGTTAAGCGGGCCGATTTTTAGAAGGCCATATCTCGAGCGTGGAGCGTCGAATCTGGAAATTCTTTGCAGGTCATTGATAACTTGTCAATATGTTTTAGTGTTCCAACTTTCAGGCCTCTACGCCCAACTTTCAATTTTGGGTCTGAATAGGGCAAAGGGCCAAGACTCGATCGGTTCAGAGACTGACTCTTAATTAATAATAAATAGTCCATTTCTGACCTTCTCTGATTACCCCTAGCTACACCCAACCCACAAATTTTTGTCCATTTTACCGGGATAAGCATAAAAATTGACAATGTTTATCGGAAAGCGATTTTCTAGAAGTGTGTGTCCTATACTAACATAAATCACTGCATTTGTTCTTTGAAATTCAACAGTGTTCTCTCGATGTGGAACTGGGACACAGATGCACAGGCTTCTCTGATCCATTCTTCAGCTCATTCGCATCCATGTATGACTTCCGTTAGACTAGCTCCTTCAAATGTGCCCAGAGGAAAAAGCCACGCAGGGTCAGATGGGGCATCTCGGTGGCTATTCCATCAGACCTCGGCGATCAATCCGTAGATCGATCAGTGAACGTGTCATGCAGGGTCTCGTGTATTGGCTTCGCAAAATGTGGTATGTGCTCGATCCTGCATAAACACAATTTCATCAATATCTAGGAGGTCGCGAATGGCCAGCAAGAAGAACACGAACGAATTTTCACTCCATTGGTGAAGAAATCCAAAAAATATTTTTTCGTAAAAAACTGTCAGATATTAACGAAAACATATTAAAAATTAAATAATTTTCGCCAATCCATTCTCGAGATATTGAGATTTCTTTTGGACTAGGGTAATTCGGTAATTCTGGGAAACGTTGTGGAATGTAAAGTACCACCGATGTGCTAAGTAGGTGCTAAGCGAATTATTTGCGAATGTTTATCTTGTCTTTGTCGAGTTCTACCGTACAACCTGCCGGCACAGATGGTGTAGCGGTTTAGGCCGCATAGCCACTTTGCGCGAGGTCGTGCGCTCATCCTCTCGGCGCGGCAAGTTTCTTGCCGCAAAGAGTTGGTAGTCGGCACAAAGCCCAACCCAGGCTACCGAAAGCTGGTGACAGCGAGTAGGTAAATGGGAACCGACTGGAGCTGCCGTTGCACCCGAAAGCTACAATAGCAACCACGCATGTGTTGGGACATATGGAACGGGGACAGCTACCACTGAGACCCGACCAGACTGACACCGAGCATGTGTGGCGGCTGGTAGCGAAGGCAGCGAAGGAAGGGCAGGATGATATGGGTGTGCGTGATGGGCCCGCAGTGTGGCCTAACGCAGGGGTTACGACGGCCCCGCCCGGTCAATCCATCCATCCATCCACCGTACAACCTTGTTTAGGTGCTAGACTTCATTTGTTTTATCTGCATCGTTGCGGGCCCGACAAGTTATGCAGGTGCTGGTTGGGGTGTGTTTGTGACGATCGTTGGCTTTCTCATCACTCTCACATTGCTTATGCTCTATATATTTCATGTGGTTGAAGTCGTCAGAGTGGTGCCTTGGACCGTTGCTGTAAGTCTTGTTTTGATTGTATTCGGTCGAAAATTCATCTTCAAGAATTCTATAAATTCTATCCTAAATACGAGTTTCACGATCATTGCAGCATGCTATGTATTCGGTATTGCAATAGAACCTACATAAATCAAATGGAACGCTTACGGTGACCTTGGGACGATCCCCTTTATGGAAGGTCAGCGATTAAAATTCCAGAAAACCTTCTTGACCTTTTCTGACAATAAACATTTATCAAATCATACAATTAGTTTTTGTGAGCCATGCCATTTCAGAGAGCTTGACTAGTGATTGGTCACTTACAGTCCCATTTTTGGATGAGGTTAAATTACTCATTGGTGTCCCTCTGGCGCCCATTTTCGCATTTATGGAGGTTCTACTAGTACATACAGTTTCGTAAGTGCTCTACGTTGTTTGTTATACCGGTGTGGTGCTAGTTCTTAAACCCAAGAGCACTTTATAGGCTCCCTTCTAGAAAACTACGGACCTAATTTTTTATAAATACTAGGTAACGAGAACTGTGAATTAGGCACACGATGTGCACGTACACGTACGTACTTCTTCGATGCAACAATAGGCGTGTGTATTGCAGGAAATGATCTATTGCTTCGTGTGGACCATTTTTTTCTTCATTGCTTCCTGTGTATTGGCGGTGGCAGCTTCCAAGTATCCATACCACGCTGGCGCTTTTGGATTTGCAGCAGTATGTTGTTATTTCTATTCAGTGAATGAAACCCGAAAATCATGCTTAGGCCAGGGTCTTACCCCGGCGCCGACCGATACCGACCTCTTGACTGGCCATGCCCCATCGCCTGTCGACGCCTACAACTTCCCAAAGATTGGCGACCTTTGGGAAGTCGACAATAGACTGAAAATTGGCGTGGTTTTTTTGGAAAACGGAATGTTTTAGAGATTTGGCGAGTTTTTTGGAAATCCCAAATTCCAAAGATATTCAACAACTCTTTTAGTGGGTGCAACTTTCGTACTGTCCTACCCCTAAACCCTCTGTCTTTTCCGGGCCTTGCTTGAATGTAAAAATTATTTTTGTGAAGCAAGTCAAAGTACATTGTTGGTTGTTTTCAGTTTTTCGGCTTTGCGGCAATGCTAGCCTACATGTTTGACTGCTATCTGAAGTTCAGAGACTGGCGTGCCGGAAATCCTCCTCAGGGACCGATACCAACCTAAAACTCTCGGTGCCAAATGCTTCTTTGCATACTTTCTGTTTTTTGTCGTATCTCTTCGTTGCAAGCAACCACACGTACAGTATGTACGTACGTAGTAGTACAAACTAGTCAGAAAAGGACCCGATCAAGGCATCGAACGGAGCACACTTTGCTGCACCAAGTTCATGAATGACTTCTCGTTTGCCTTTTTGCAACGCACAGTGAATTTTGCAGTCAATGTTTCGATTTTACCTCAATTCACCTTGTTTTTCGTAATGTTTTTGTTTTCATGCATTTGCATGCCAAAACCGTCAATTTACTCCCTCCACATACATGTACTAGGGGGTTTGGGGTCCCTAGCTAGAAAGGCCAACCCCCCTCACTCCCACCCCACTAGACAGGTTAAGGGACCCCCGACCCAAAAATACAAGTACTAGTAGTGGCTCCAGTAGTAACAAACCGGCTCAGAAATCACCAATTTTTCGCCTAAAATTCTTTTGAAAAGCCCTTGGAAACCGAATCTGACGTTTCCACTGCTGATATTTAGGAGAAATCGGTGTTTTTGGATGCCCTTTTTTCATTTTTTGCTTGTTTTTAGCTCTAAAACGCTATTGGGCAGCTTGACATAGCTATTTTTAGCGTCCTTGCTGAAAAAAACGTGCTAAAAACGCATTTCCCGGCGTTTTGGACCCCCTCTGGGCGAAACCCCTCGACCCCCACCTGAGGGAAAGCCCTTACCCTCCACCCCCAGATCGGTTCGGAGCTGTTACATGTATGGCCGTCCAGACTCAGAAAATGTTAAAGCCAAAATTAGCAGGCCATATGTACATGTAACAGGTCATCCGCCGAAGGGGAGGGTAGTTGGAGGCGGTCTGGCGCCGGCCGGGGGGTCTGAGCCCAAATTCTAGGGATGGGTGGGCAAAAATCGCAATTTTTCGGCTAAAAATCGTCAAAAATCGCAAATTTGGGCTCGAGTACAGCTAAAAAAGGCAGTTTACAGGCGACTTTAGCTCGTTTAGTGTCTATAATCCTAAAAAATCGCAAATTTGCTCAAAAAATTACTTGCCAGAAAAATTGGAGGGGGTCGTAAAAATAGTCTTAGGGTCCTCGGCCTGGGTGGTCTGGCCTAAGTCGGGTGTGGCCAGACCCCGGACCCCCTGTTACATGCATGAAGCAAGCTCATCGGCTTATTTACGGAAAGGTAGACCTAAAATAAGCCCAGGTGGGCTTATTTTCGGGAAAACCCGGTTGTGAATGTAACAGGTCTGCGGCCCCTAAAGATACAAGCCAAGGATTGCTCTGCTCAGAGTGACTTCCCATTAGTTAATCAACGCCGGAATGAGGTGGTTTTGCCTTTTTATCTACGGGTAGATTTTTGGTAATCTATTCACTACTACGTACATGCAACACATGCATGAGTGTTTCGATCATTGGCGTACCCAGGGGGGGGTTAGGGTGTGTACACTTTGCGGTGGGGGTAGGAGGAAAAATTAGACAAAAATAAGAGAAATGAATTAATTTTGTACTAAAACTGTCTATTTTATGCTCAGAATACCTTTTAAATGCGTTTTCGAGGCTAAATTCTCAAAAATTTCTCAGAAGGCAGAAGAAGCCCAACCAGGCCACTATAAGCTACTTGAACTTGTAAGTTCTGTCAATTTTAAGCTCAGAATTCTTTTTAAACACGTTTTTGAAGGCTAATTTTGCGAAATTTTCTCGCCCTTTTTGGGCAGCGGCCCAACCAGGCAACTTCACAAAAGTTTACTACACCCACTTTGCAAAATGCTGGGTACGTCACTGGTTTCGATCGCTGTGTTCGCTTTAGCAGTTTTGCATTTGCTGATGGCTTTTCGTAGTACATTGTTTTCTCGTTGTTTATGACTACAGCTTGCGACTACGTGTACAGTTGAGATTGTAATTCATAAGTAGAGGTTCTATGCGTTTGTTGGGGTTAAGTCTGCGAATAAGTAGCACCGTGGGCCTTGAACATTGTTTGGAACGTTATGATAGATGTGTGTAATGTGTTTGTGTCTGTTATATGCTGAAGTCTCTAGTTGTTGATGTTGAATACTGAAAAAATGAAGTGGTATCTGAACTAAATTATAATAAAATTGGTTCCTTCAGAGTATACAATTCATTAGAAACATAGATTGGTTTTGTCCTCTGCATATGTTTATCTATACAGCGTCCTTTCGTCTTTATGTCAGTCTGTTTTGCGAAGCAGTATATGTTCGTGTAAGAAAGTAATTTGCATCATACGTACTGCGTCCGTGGGCTGTGGAGGATTTACCACCAACCAACTTGGGCTTGAAGTCACACCCACCCAGACCCAGCTGAATCGGACTCTTGCTGCTACTTTGGACTCACCCGCCCCACCACACCAAACATCCCGATTTAGCTCCGTAGGTATTTCTTCTTCCCAAGGTTTGCTTGCGTACGTACGTAAATTAAAAATTGACAGTTAAATTTAAAACGGTATCCTAGGAAAGCTCATTCTGTATTTAGTGATGATACATGTAAATACGTACGTACGTACGCACGGTTGTTGAAAATCATTTTTGAAGGCAAAAAAGTTTTATAAGTAATTTTTTAAGTTGTCTAAAATCTGTCGTGCAACGGTAGAAAGAAACGATTTTTCATTTTACTAAAATCAAGGTTTCCGGCTTATTATTTGTCGTTAAAAGAGGTTAAAATATGCTATTCTGAGCTCATTTAAACCTAAGGCAGACTTTTATCATAATTTTCTATACACAATTCTTCCAAAAACTTCCTGAGGAGTGTAGCGGCGGGTAACTACGTATAAATAGCAATATTAAATATCGACGAATTTTGATATCGTCGGAACACTACCAGAAACTGCTGCAAAACTCAAAATTGCTGTAAGTTTCAAAGCTATACTCTGTGAATTACCCAAAAATGAAAAATTTCCGCGGACCGCTTTACTTTTCTGGGTTCACAAAACCACCACGAGATAGAATATTCGCACCAAACATGCAGAGTATCCTCAGTTATATTGGTAATTAACACTGACAATTTGAGACAAATAATGACTAACTGTTTGAGTAGAGGTCGAGAAAGGGGTAGACATTTTTTATCTCTACGCACTATAGTGTATATACTGAAGAGGTTTATGGTAGGTGACTAGTCAAACACAACACACGCACGCAGAACAATCACACAAAGCAACTACACACCACGAATACACTCAAACAATCACACAAAACACTCAATCTCTTCATTCACTCCCCTTCGCGTTGGTTGGTAAACCCATCTTTCTGCAATACATACAATGTATGTGCATACATGTAACAGCTCCGGGCCGACCCTGGGTGGAGGGGGGTAGGGGGGTTTCGCCCAGAGGGGTGTACAAAATTTCAAAAAGCTCCAAAACGCCTAGAAATGCGTTTTTAGCACGTTTTTTTCAGTAACGACGCTAAAAATCGCTAATTTAAGCTGCCAAATAGTGTTTTAGTAGTACTGGTATTTTCGGTCGGGGGGGGGGTGAGGGAGGGGTTTGGTCTTTTTAGCTAAGGGGTAACCCCCAAACCCCCTAGTACATGTATGCAGACGTGATGAGTGATTTGACGGGTGTCGAATGGGGTTTTGCTTAGGTGGGGGATTTTCCAAGGTTTAGTGAACGGATGTCCTGTAAAAGATGGGAATTCATGGTCTAAAAGCTGAAACTGCTAGCTTGCTTTGTATTTGTTTAAGTTTTTTGCCTTCTGGACATACATGTAACAGGTCATCCGCCGAAGGGGGGGGTGGGGGGTCTGGCGCCGGCCGGGGGGGGTCTGAGCCAAAAGTTTGGGGAGGGGGGTCGGGCACTAAAAAACGCTGAAAAATCGAAAAAATCGCAGTTTTTTTTACTAAAAATCGCCAAAAATCGCTAATTTGGGCTGAAATACAGCTAAAAAGTGCTGTTCTGCAGGCGATTTTGGCAATTTTTGTGCCTGAAATTGTAAAAAATTGCAAAAATTTGCTCAAAAATTTACTTGCCAGAAAAATCGGAGGGGGGTCGGCGAAACCGTCTCGGGGGGGGGGGTCTGGCCTAAGTCGGGTGGGGGACAGACCCCCCAGACCCCCTGTTACATGTACTCAGAAAGCTTCTGTGAAACTTAGTTAGTGGGCTATGTGTTCTTGTAGTGGATTGGCGTTTGTGCTTACAGGTGTTTCAAGGAGGATGCGTTTGATTTCAATCGAACGACCGGAACGCGATCAGCTCGTAGCACTGTATGTGTCTACGTCAGATCCAAATAACAATGAAACTAACAATTCCATGTCTCATATGAGTCAGCATCACACTGCCAGGTACATTGTAGATAATAGATTACTTTTTGAAAAGATTATCCTGTTGATCCGCCTGTCTGTTCGCTCATTAAAAAAACAAATGTTCAGGAATTGTTCGTTTTATCAAGACTGTGTCATCTCAACGCTTGAAATTTTAACACAAAATACTCTTCAGTTTTGCAGAGTTTATACAAATTTCACGTCTTTTGGCGACAAAAGGAAAAGCTTCCATTTTTGACACTATTTCTATAGGCATTGAAATTAATTACTTTTGCATAATCTTTAATTTCTCTGGATTGGGTCAAGCCTGGTACACCAAAGTTTGCCACGCAACATTCCTCTAGTTAGGGAGCTATGTTTTAAATTTCAGCCAATTTGGTCGAGATTGGCGGAAATGGAAGCAAAATGAATTGGACATACAATGTATTGTATTTTGGGATACACTGTAAATCTAATAGTTGCTATCTCGGCTTTGGTGGCTTCTGTTGGTATATCTGCCAACTTTTCGCTTCGATTACTTTCAAATACGTGGGAAGAATTCAGCCGTTGTTGTCCCGCCATGACACGCATTAAAGTTGTAACATGTAAATACACACCGCCGAAGCATAGCAAGCACATAAATGGACAACGCAGTAGTAACTTTCAGGATGTTAATCGCTGCAAATGAGCACATATTGGCAGTGCCGGCTCGTGGTGCGTTCTCTCAGTTGGTGGTAGTGGCCTCTTGTCAATACGTCGGTTCGGACGAATTTAAGAGACTGCTGGTCGAGTTGAGTTTGACAGTGAGTGGTCTGTCTGTTCTGTTCTGTTGCAACAGTGCGTCGGCTACTGAGAGTTGTAGATTGTAAAAGAGCAAGCTGTCAGTGATCATCTGTTCGAACAAGCATTCAAATTCGCCCTGGTCGCCAAACTGGCACCTGAGTGGAATTGGGTGGGCAAACACTTGATACAGGGAACAGAATTCCTGAGTAAAATGTGCAAGCGGAAATACCGAAGAGTGTGTAAGTGGTCCGCGCATCATTCTATCGTACACAAAATGTAGTGGTGTCTATATTCAGTGCCGGAGGTTCATACCAACAGCAGTGGTCAGCTGTATCTGAAGGTCGTTGCAGACGTAGTCAAGATGTTTCCCCTGGAGAATTGGGAGTTGAACGTAGAGCAAAAACTACGAGTTCTTAGCGGTCAAACGAGAGGTTCCACTTTCGTGCGGCCAGAAACGGCTCGTTGGTGCTTGCTTTTACCCAAGTATTACAGTCAGCCACTCAACGCCATATGTACGGTACGGGTACATTATAGAGTAGTAGTGGTGTCATATGGTACCGTACTAAACTAAAGGTGTGATACTACGTAGTACCGTATATGACGTTAGGTGACTGCATTACACGTTGGTTTCCATTTGTATGAACGTTTAGGTAATGTACTATATGTACATGTCCTTCCATTTACCGAGTACGGCTGACTTTCTATCAGCATATGTTTATTCGACTACCTTGAATTGAATTGAATCGTATTGAGTGTTGGACGGTCAGGCATGGGCTAGCATTTCCGCTGAGGGTGGGTAGCGGCGACCGATGGGGTTGACAGGATGGTAAATAAAAAAGTCAGATTTTTTGCTAAAGTCAAGGTTTTTGGCTATTTTTAGCTGATTTACATCTAATTCGAGCTTTCTATACTAAATACTTCTCAAAAGTTTCTGAGGGGGCCAACCCCCTGAGTCATACATGTAGTTAGGGGGTTTTTTGGGCTTTAGCCCCAGGCCCGATTTTCTATAAACCCCCTACCGGATTCTGGGGGTTCTGGATCGCTGAAACCCTATTTTGGGTTGAAAAGCACAAAAATCAGGGCGTCCAACCAAATACAAACTGACGACCAAGATAGGGTTTCAAGATGGTTTCAACCCGAAATTAGGGTTTCAGAAGGGCTAAACAGGGTTTCTAGACTTTATAAATACTATTCAGGGTTCAAACGCCCTAATTTGGGTATCTAGAACCCTAATTAGGGTTTGTAAGGCCCTAAATAGGGTTCCGGAACCCTAATCAGGGTTTCTGACATCCTAAATAGGGTTCCGCAGCCCTAATTAGATTTCTGTAGCCCTAAATGCATTGTAGGGTTCCGCAACCCTAATTTGGGTTTCTGAAACCCTCGATAGGGGTTTCTAAGGTGACTAAGCGTACTGTGACCCGCTTGTGTCCGAATCTATCTGCCTGTGCAGTCAATTGTTTAGGTTGAGTCGAGGTCAAGTGGTTGGAATTCGCGACAGTTCGCCTCCTGATTCGCCGCTGAACAGCTACGCAGCTTTCAGAGATTATTGGTGGAAATCGGTGACTAAAAATACTACAACGATCTGTGTGATAGAGAAGTCTTTTTAGTACGGCTATTCGTTGCCAGAAAAACAGCCACTCTGGTTCTACGACGTTTTGTTCACTAGAATCGGCACAGAACCGTTCACGTTAGTTTACATTCATACTTGTTTTTGCAGAGTCAGCTTTGTGCTTGTGGTCGGTCATGTAGTATTTTCAGTTACCCCAGCTATTGTGTGTTGAGCGGAGACCCGATGCCAGTGCCGGCCGAAGCGCACCAGATGGAAATGACATTTCGCGGTTTCGTTCAAACTTTGCTGCGCAAAATGACTACAGTGTGTGGCGTGGCCACTCGCCTCCAGCTGATGCCGGTTGATCAGCCTTGCAGAGCCTTAAAGCCAGCCTCAATCAAGCGTCCTTTCTGTCCATCCGTTGATCAGGTAAACTTTATACTCCTACGTACGTATAGTACGCACGTGCACACAGCTATGTGCAGTAGGCCAAGCTTGTGGCACTGTTGGCTCAGTGGTAAAGTTGGTGCCCTGCATCACAATGGCTTCGGCCAGAGCCGTTTTTTGTGGCTTCGAAACCGGTCGACCTAAAACCCCATCCATACCACAGAAAGCCGGTGATGGTACCTAAGTAGGTAAATGGGGACCGACTGGATTTGCGGTTGCACCAAAGCCACGTGTAATTCTGATCCAAGCTGGAAGCTAGTGGTTGGGCTGAGAAAGAAGGGCGATACGTACAGTACGTGTAGCTTACAAACGGGGTTGGGAAATGATCGGCAGGCGTGCGTGCGTGCGTGCGTGCGTGCATGCGTTCTATTGTCTAGCGTCTAGCTGTCCTTAGGTCAGTGCATGTGTTTTGCAGAACTCCACAGAAAACATCGATCCCAAGCGTCAGCGAAAGCGGCAGTATTGACAATCGTAGTGTTGTGAGTGGTTGTGTTCTGTTTAAGTTTATCGTTGCTGTTTGTTTTTGTTAAATGTTTTGGTGCAAAGGACTTGTAGTATGATCACAACGCAAACAATGCAGAGGTACATAGAACAGTATAGTATGTACAGTAGCAAGACGTGCAGTACGGCTGACCTATTCTAATGATTACAGTAGTTAGGCTGCCGTTTGAGTAGAGGAAAGTTTAGCAGCTCTGAACCGGATGAACAGATCAAATCCAAAGACAACCATGCTGATGAAACAAAAAATCTGAAAGTAAAGTGTGTGGCTGTTGAAGTGACTTGTAAGATTGCTTTACCGAGCCAAGTATTGCCACACCTTCGCCAAAGAGACCAGCTAGGAGGGCCATAACGATTCCGGCGATAAAGAAGAAAAACGTGAAGGCAGAGTAGTATACAAACTCCTGAAACAAAATGCACTAGTAATAATTACGGTTGAAAGTCTGTTTTAGTTAATTAGTTTTAATTGAATTATTGGAGTTATAGTTGTGGCAAAAATCCTATAATTTGGAAGATCTAGAAGCAGTTCTACAGTAAGCCTATTCAGTTTAGGGAAAAGTATTCTCAGACCAAAATTTAATCCTACAGTAGCTATTGTATCAGAAGCGCATGTTAGATTTGAGTGCTCTTGAACAACATAGAGCCAGTAGCACTAGGCGATTCATAGTAATAGCATCTAACTGAAGGCCTGTGTTTCGTGTACTTTTCTTGGCGTTTCAAAAAAACCATTTTTAAAAATGCAAAAATTTCAAAGCCTTTCGTAAAGAAAAAATGTTAACAACTGTGGTCACAGCATAGTACAGTACTTAGGTCCGTTACTAATTTGGTAGTAGGTATGGGCGACCATTTTTAATAATTCGCGCAACGACAACGAAAATATGCTAAAAGGGCCGATAGCATGATCGCATAGGACAATTCAGGCAAAAAACCGCATTCGATTTCATTAAAAATTAGAAAAATGCGATTTAATGACAGCCGCCTGCGAAGGACTTTTCTATGGCGCACTTGGTACCATTTTTATTATGGGCAATATATTTGAATAACTTGCGTTACAATAAAAAGTTTGTGCTAAAACGGCGATAGCATGACCGGATGCGATAAATTACGCAAAAAACCGCACTTGATTTCATGAAGAATTAGAGAAATTCGTGTTAAAATCAGTTTTTGTGTGAGCAGCGCAGTTTAGTAATTAGCATTTGGTCGCACGTTTGAACTGGGACTGATTTTCTGTGGCGCGATTTACAAAGATGCAACCCACTTGATTGTTTTAAATCTACTAGAAGGCCGTGAATATCCGTAGCACAGCTAAATTAATGCGAAAAAGTATGATTGCAAGCGTTGCACAAAATAAAGTACTGAAACGGGAAAAATTTAGGGTTACAGAAACTTCAACACCGTTTGTGGGGTTAACGACAAACAGCAGAGAGCCAATTCTTGTATCATTCGAAAGCCTGAAGTCTACTGTACTCAGAACCGATTGAAACCCTTTCGCCAAATTCATCGTTTTATCACAACAATCAGGAACACGAAAAAAATCTACGAAAAAGCCGATTTTCAGTAGTTAAGAAAGAATCCAATTTGTGGGGACCGCGTCAAACTGCGTTAAGAAAAAGAGTGGTGCTATATAGGTAACAAGTTACGCTAATTTCAAATCCGATTGAAACCAATTTAAATAAACTCTCCTTTCAACAGAAAATGGACGTTGAAAAACGACGAATTCAGTTTTTGAGAAAAAAATGCCCTTTAACGGCTGAATTATGGTTCAAAATGCATCTTATTCGATAGCTCGTACTCTGTTTCATATACATACATCACTTTCTACCATCAATAACCGAACATAAAAAAGAATTTGCGCTTGAAGTTGCGAAAACCGTGTTCGGACCATATTTTGCCCGTATTTTTGTATTTTCTAAACGGCGCAGCCGGACGAAGCGTGCCCATCCCTATTGGTAGAGCTTCAGATAAACTCACAATTAGAGGCCACGGCCACGAATTGAGCTTGTCAGTGAAATGGAAGGCGTGAAAGAGAAGTAAGACGCAGGTAAGTAAGGACGCAAAGAATGACACAAAAGCCGACCAGCCGGCTCTCCAGGCATAATCATGGCAGAGACAACTGAGGAGGAAGGTTACGAAAGCAACAGCCTGAAGCTTTGAGCGTAGTTTAAACACGTAGCGCATCACTGTCCTATCTTACAATTTCGGCCACTTTGAGCAGGCCGTGCAATGATTTTACATAGTCGAAATCAAACCGTGATGCTGGTCTGGAAGTGGAGGTAGTAGTTGAGGCATCAGCTGTGAAGTCAACCATCACCATGCAGCGGGAGAGGGTCGTTGAGTTCAGGTACTGGCCAATAGTCCAAAACCAAACAACGCTAGTATGTACGCACGTGTGTGTACGCGGCGTTCGTTGTGTGCATGCAGCGGGCCAAAAGTAAACCACCTCCATAATAGGTTGACATAGTTATTTTACCCCATACTACACTCTCAAGGCCATCGCTAGTGAATCACTCCTTCCTGTACATACACGCCCTCTTCATTGATTGTTATAGCAGGAAATACTAATAGCGAAGAATCCCTTTAGTCGAGTTGTACGTAAGCGATGCACTGTACGTATGTACGTGTGTTTGAGTGTAATACAAGTAATACTGGACTTTCGTTTATTTTGGTTTTCGGTTGAACTCGCCCATCGGTGGTGAAAAAAATTTTCTACCGATCCAGTTGAATTTGTTCCAATAATCATGGTTTACGTCTACACCATCAAAATAACTGCTCTGGATGGATGGATGGATGGATGGATTGTCCAGGCGGGGCCTTTGCAGCCCCTGCGTTAGGCCACACTGCGGCCCATCACGCGCACCCACATCCTGCCCTTCCTTTGCTGCCTTCGCTACTAGCCGGCACACATGTTCGGTGTCAGTCTGGACTGGACGGGGGTCTCAGTGTTAGCTGTTTGTCCCAACACGTATGGTTGCTATAGTAGCTTTAGGTGGAACGGCAGCTACAGTTGGTTCCCTTTTACCTACTCGCTGTCACCAGCTTTCGGTGGCCTGGGTTGGGCTTTGTGCCGACGACTAACTCTTTGCGGCCAGAAACTTGCCCCGCCGAGTGGATGAACAGGAGTGCACAGCGGCTTTGCGGCCTAGACCGCTACACCAACTGTTTCGGCACTGCTCTATATACACTTTACAGATTGACTGTTAAATTAGTCCGCATGAAAACCAATACTTAAAGTAGTCGAATGCACAGCATCTTTGGGCTAAGTTTCCGCGAGGGCGTGGATTTTCATTGCATGTTCTACTGTCTAGTATAGTCGCAAGTTTGAAGGTTTGCTAGTGTAGGAACTAATTGATTCGTGGCGCTAAGCTGAGAAAGTACAATGAAAGGCAAGCCACAAACTTGATATTTACGTTACACAACTGCTACGGTACAATGTAACATTCTAAGTACGAACAACAAAGGGCATTTCAACTGATGCCAGTGACGGCAAAAGACTTATATTTGGCGCGTGTGCTGCTGTGTCTGTTGTTGCGAAAAATACGGAGGTTGTGTGACTGGACCTGTCTGCTGCGGCTGATAAGCGGGCGTCGTCTGAACGCCTCCAATGTAACCTCCAGCGCCTGTGACCACTGGTCCTGGCTGCTGTCGGCCAGCTCTGGCACTTCGAAACCGCATCACAAAATCAACAGCATAAGAAACAACGCAAATCAGAGCGAAGAACTGAAATTATGCAGAATATTAGAGGTTTTTTAAAATGAGTAATAATAGGTGATGTGTGATACCGCTGCGGCCAGCCATGGAACTCTGTACGCTCGCCACCTTATACCGCTATAGAGTAGAATGAGTAAGCTGATTAGGTAGAGCAAGGCCCAGATTCCACAGTAAATTAACTCCTGAAAAACCAAAAATGACTGTGACCTGTGCGTAATGAAAACTGTCGATGGTTTGGATTAGAATGGATCTTACATATTTCGGTATGTCAAAACTGGTCACTAGGTTAACCAGGTTGAAGCAGTACATGATAAGTAAGACCAGTGAAATTAGAAAACCGAAGATTGACGTGGCTGACGCTACGTAGACGCCAAAGAATTCAGCGTTGACTGTCACCAGACAGACGAAGGTTATGAAGCCGCATATCTGCAATAAAATTCTACAATTAGATTCTGCCGCATACTGTGTAATAAACCGTTAGCAAATTAAATACTGCGTGTATGCATACCACAGCAAGGCACTTCAAGCCTCCAGGAATACTGGCTAAGTACCATCCGTCGAAGTAAGGCTTCGGTTCGGCAGCAGCTATTACACGAATATCGACAGACTCCTCCTGTCGTCTGTGCGACATTTTGCATTCAAACGTTAGCAAGGCGCGGTTCGTACCAAAGTGTTAGAAGTGCGCTGGCGTTCGATATACTTGTTTACAGTGTGAGCGAGTAAGTTTAAACTCCAGCTTTGTGCAACTTATCACCGCCTCGGCTTATGTCATCATCAGGTCCGAAATAGCCGCCTGCACGCAAATGTTCAAGCTTCAAATGTATAAAACCAAAAACCATGTACCGGCATTTGCCACTTAACCCCTCAGGGGAGCGCGATCTCAGTGTTCCCCGTCCCGGAGCCCATGTTCTTTTATACCACCATGTAGCCAATACATAGCGCTACAATAATCTGAAATATAAAGAACGGTCTACAGTAGTGGGTCCCAGCCGAGTTATGCCGCTCGAAAGGGGGTCGAAAAAATTTTTTCTTAAAAAGTTAAATTTGAGGAAAGGTTCTTAAAGTAGTCTAACAGTACTGCTTAGATAACAATTTTTGGCTTTCAACTCCAATTAACAAGCTAGAAATTTGAGTGTTGAAATTTTTGGTACCACAATGAAGCATGCAAAAAGTGGCATTTTCAATCTTTGAACGCAAATATCTCAGTGTTTGCCCGTCCCGGAGCCCATAATGCTTTATACCAACTTGCAGCTAAAACATAGCGCTACATTAATCTGAAATAAAAAGAACAGTCTAGGGGAGTTCCAGCCCATTTATGCCCCTCGAAAGGGTAAATGAAGAATTTATCTGGTACTAGTACAAAACACAACACAATAAGAAGAAAGAACCACACACAGGAAATACGTAGTGAGACACTCAGTAAACAACAGATTTCAAGTCCCAACTCTTATTAGTGCACTAGAAAATCGATTTGGAAAATTTGGTCCCATAGTTAAGCGAGCCGATTTTCAGACGGCTGTCTCTCTGGACTGGAGCGTCAAATCCACTAATCCATTGCGGCTGAAAGATAACTCATAAGTGTGTACTAGTGTACCAAGTTACAGCTCTCTGGGCCAAAGTTTCAATTTTGGGGTTTGAATACCCAGACTCGATCGGTTCAGAGAGCGACTCTTAAATCCATCAAGTATCTATAATTTGCTGGCTTTTACAGTTTATAGTGCTATCATAACTAAAACATGTCCCAAATTCTTTGGCGCTGGGTATATCCGGCAGTGTCCAGCATTTACGCGCAGTGCAAACCCCATACATGTACAGTATACTGTATGTGGATTTGTTTCTCTCATGAACTAGAATACTAAACTATTCACGAAATTTGCATATTATTTTTGGTTAGAAAAAAGAGGTCTGACAAATAAATCGACTTCCTGGCAAAACGCCAATTTTGTGAGGTTACCAAGATTCAGATTCCCCATCTCTCAGGTATCTAAAAAATACCGCCATTGAAGCGTCAAGGCAAAATTTTGCTCTCACATAGTTAAGCTTAAAAATTCGTTTAAAACGGTACACTTAGTGGTTTTTATCATCTAATCAATCAGAGCTTCATGGATTTTTATAAATTCTGTCACGCTGAATACAGGTGTTAGCTTTGTTTTGCTCTACAACTTCGAATATTTCTAGAACTCATGTTTTTTAAATTCCCCAATTTTAGTGCCCTTTACAGGGCTGCCTACTTAGTATGTTATGCGCAATGGCAACACCAATCATTCCTGCAAGTTTCAGGTCTGTACTCCTTGTATTACCGAAAAAAATAAAATTTGCGTGGACCGCCCTCATTCCTAGTTTTTGGGTCATAAAACCAGTATGAGTCGGAATTTTGGCACTGAACTTGCAGAAAATTTAGCTAACCATGTTATTATTTCTTGCTGAAAATTTGAGCCAAATCGGTAAACAAATTACTGAGAACGAAACGTTTGAGTGAAGGCCGAAAAAGCGGTGGGACATTTTTTTATCTATACTGTATGTATGTCAGCTTAAACTTGTAGAGGCAAAGTTTTTAGTAAAAAATGCTCGCAAAATGCATGTTAAGTTTTTTCCAAGCCCCTAGGAAAAAAACTGTTATTTTTCGAAAAAAAACGAGGAAAAAAACGACCCAACAGCCCTGGGGTGAATTCTGGCAACTATTTTAAAAATGGGCCGGGCCGGGCCGGGCCGAAAGTTTCGGCCCGAGCGCATCCCTACTACAAAGACCAAACGACTAACAAAACATAATTTAGTTTAGTTTATGATATTATCATCAGTATTTTATACTTGTATTGACAAGGTTAACGTTTTAAGTTTAGCACCATGTTTTCAGTCACATAGGTTATGTGTGAAAGATATGGTATATAACCCACTCATCTAGTCTATATGATCGTTGTTTTGTTTCTCCTATACCAGTAAACACTCTTCAGTACATAGCTGCAATGCAAGTTTCCCAAGTTTCCTCCACCACGCAGCACCAACGAGTGGATTCCGAACTAACATGCGCTGCGCCAATATTTCGGGAGGGACGGGTCTTGGACCGCGAGGATTCAATTCATCAGTTGGCTGCGAATGGAGTACTTTCACTCCACCTACAAGGGATAAATCTTTTTTATAGCTTTCAACTCTTTGACGCAGAAAACCCAGGCGAAGTTTTTGATTCATATCCGGGGCTCGTACAAAGTTTACGTTCGCACGGTTTAGCTCAGTAGAACTTCGTCTGGGCCTGACCAATTGGCGGCGACACATCTGCAGATAAAAGTCGTCATGGTATTTTAGACAGATTACTTCGGTGCGTATCGAAGCGTTCGCGACAGAACGCGCTCGGTTTAGTGTTAGACCGACACTATTTTATGCTTTGTTGGGCGCAGAACTCGTGCCTGCTGGACGGAGCCTCTGACGCCCGCGCCCGAGAGAATTTCGTCATCATCGAAAATCATTTGTCTTGTCTGGCTGGCTTCCGTGCGGCTGGTTTTGTCGACGGCTGCCTTCTCAGTTTACTCTCTGTTCTGTGTCGTTTTGGCGGCGCGTGCATTTCACGGAGTTTCTCAGTTCGCACGTAGGCGTTCTCGTAGTCATCATAGGCCTGGTAAGGCTGGCTCGTTCTGCAAATTATAATTACAGTCATGTCTCGTTAATGAGGCCGGCCAATTTTGTCCGGATTCGCGAATTTCCGGATTGACGAATCAAAGCTAAAACACTGTTTTTCGGCTCAAAGGCCTTGAATGACAGCTTTTTGTTAGTTGCATATCATCAGATTCTGCAGCTGTACCTCTTAATTAAAAGTCAAAAACTTAGTTCACCTGATTGCAGCTCATAAAAGGCAGAAATAATCACATTCTGACTCTACGAAAAGCATTATTCAATTGAAAATTCACACCTGAATAGGAAAATTGCGCATGCATTTTGTCCAAATTAACCAAATCCGGATTAACGAATCACTTTACGATACAAATTACGATTGGGGCCCCAAATCATCGGTCCGGATTAACGAGTCATATAACATGGGGGAAATTGGGACCTCGCCTAATCTTGTCCGGAAGGCGAATATCCGGATTAACGAGACATGACTGTATCTGCTAAGTTGGGTACCTCTGTAGCCACTCTTTTTTCAGAAATATAGCAAAAACTTGGAACAGGTGTGGGGGGGGGGTAAATCAGGAACCGATCCCAAACAGAAATGATAATAATCAAAGGAATTCGTACCCCTAAGAGTATTTTTATATTTGGAAAACAGGCCTTCCGGAGCGTGCCCGTACTGATGCGTCTATAGGGGTATTTTTATATTTGAAAAACAGGCCCTCCGGAGCGTTCCCCATACCGATGCGCCCCCTAGTAGGGGTACTTTTCTGTTTTTAAAACAGGCCCTCCGGAGCGTGCCCTATACTGATGCGTCCCTCAAAGGCGTATTTTTATATCTGGAAAACAGGCCCTCCGGGGCGTGCTCTATGCCGACGTAGTGATCATTAGACTCGAGAAGACATGTTCAGGGAAGGGGGGTTGGGGGTCTGAGACCAAATTTTGGGAGGGGGTTGGGCTCTAAAAAATGCTCAAACATCGAAAAAATTGCGAATTTTCTGCAAAATCGTCAAAAATCGCTAATTCGGGCTGAAATACAGCTTTTTGCAGCTTTTAAAAAGTGCTTTATGCAGGCAATTTTTGCATTTTTTTGTGTCTGAAATTGCAAAAAAATCGCAAAAATTTGCTCAAAAATTTACTTTGAATAAAAATCGGAGGGGGTCGGAAAAATCGTCTCGGCGGAGTGGGGTCATGTTTGAATATGGTAGCTATAACTAAGTGTCATTCAGGTTCTGTTAAGAAGTTTCCGGTCAATTAGTGCTTCAGGTGTATTCTAAATGATAAAGTGCGGACAAACAGAGAACCGCATTTTCCTCCACTTTTGGACCGCACTTACATGGTGGTTCGACTGTATAATGTTTTTGGGTGCGTCTCAACTACAAGCCCATGGGCTTCTATTTTTTCAAACTTGCTTGAGCAGGCGTCTACTCTAGAGGGGCTTCTATTCGAGACTATATTTTAATAATTCACTGCATGCATAAACAATTTGTTAGTTTCTTTAGTAAGTTCTTAACCTCTGCTCGACCCAGACATGGGCTAGCATTTCGGCTGAGGTGGGGGGGGGGTAGAATTTTCAAATCCTGAGGGGGTTGAGGGGATGGTAAGCCAAAAAGTTCGATTTTTGGCTAAAATTAATGTTTTTTGGCTTATTTTTCATTAAAATAAGTTAAAATAAGCTATTCTGAGCTCATTTACACCTAATACAGGCATATTTTAATCATAATTTTCTATACAAAATTCTTCCAAAAATATCCTGAGGGGGGTAGCCGCCTGCTGACGGGGGGGGAGGGCAGAGCCTGAGGGGGGCAACCCCCTCACAGCCCCCCTTTGCCCATGTCTGGCTCGACCGGGCCTTCTGTTGATTCCGGTTTTACTCCGATCATAGATACTGATAATAGGACACCGATTCAGTAGAAGTGAATAGTTATGGTTGTGTTGAGTGAGTAAGAAGAGAAGAAAGCGGTCTACGTACTTGGCGCATTGGCATAGGAGTTTCTCAATAGTACAAGATTATTTTCAGTTGGGCATCAAGTGTGCTGGGCAAAGTTTCCGACTTTGTTGATTTTGGAAGTTTCCGCGCAGCCTTATCGGCACAGGACTGTTCTCTTAGGCGCCATTATTGTGCATCTCATCGAGAGCTGGTTGCTTGTGGTGGTGCTGTACTGTTCTACCTCACTCTAGGAGACATGAAAATCTGGACGTCCGAACACGTGTTTGAGTGAGTGATAAACTAGAGCTAATCGACCAACATAATAAAAGTTGGGCTTCAGTCACGCCTGGGACACTGTGGTGCAGGCGGCTTGGCGAAAGTATCCCAATCCTCACAACCCCAGTGTCACTGCTATTGATGTAATGGATCGCTCTGTAACCGAAGAAGGAGTTATGCGTTCGAACCGGTTGTTTAGAGGCGACTGGAGCATTCCAGCTTGGGCCACTTCAGTCAGTCTCTCTGTCTGTAGGCTCTCAGTCACATAAGTGTTTTTTTTAGCTGGTAGGATTAGACAACCCGACATACGCTTACGAATACTCAGAAGTGGACCCTCGAAAGAAGAGGATGTTTCTACGCACTGTTAATGTGAGTAATTCCGCTGAATCTCTTACAATTTACGTATTTCAGCTTAACTGTCTCAACTATATGAGCATAGAAGAAACTCTTTCATACAAGCCTCACCCCGAAAACTCGCACAAGTGATTATTTGTTGAGGAGTGGCGCTCAAACAGTGACTAAGTATCATTTTCAGAACACTGCTCGAGCAGTCAACTGTGATAACGGTTCGTGGCGTGCCTTTGGTCAGTTACATGGAAAGTCTTTTGGCTTCGATATTTACGGCAAACACTCAAAAAGTTTGTTAATTATTTTATATACCGTATCAAATACGCATTTACATACATGGCCCGAAAAAATCCGGAAGGGGTCTGCAGGTCTCTCTCTCTTAGGGGGACCCAAAAAGTAAAAAACGTCTAATTTGCCCTAAAAAGCGAAAACTTTTTTCCTCTGGGAAGGGGGTATGGCCGGCGAGAGGGGTAACCAACCTAACCGCCGGCCATGTAGGATACATTCCTATGATATGATAGAAAATTCGTCCGGCTGCCCCGGTTCGAAATCGTCAACGTTTTAGTAAACCTCCTGCCATAACCCCCTTGGCCATTGATGCCCTTCTCTTTTTGTATTGGTCTGTTCCAAGTTCGGCAGAACCAGGGGTAGAATGCTAAAAGTCGCTCAAAAGTCTGGTTTTTCGACCAAAATGAAAAGTGGCTGTTTGCGCTCATACCAAATGGACAATAATTGTATTCTACCATACGGTGATACGTTCATACATGTAACAGGGGGGGGTGTGGGGGGGGTCGCCCCCCCACCCGAAATAGGCCAGACCCCCCCCCCCCCGGATGGGGACCCCCCCCCCCGAGACGATTTCACCGACCCCCCCCCCTCCGATTTTTCTGGCAAGTTAATTTTCGAGCAAATTTTTGCAATTTTTTACAATTTCACACACAAAAATTGCCAAAATCGCCTGCAAAACAGCACTTTTTAGCTGTATTTCAGCCCAAATTAGCGATTTTTGGCAATTTTTAGCCAAAAAATTGCGATTTTTTCGATTTTTGAGCGTTTTTTAGTGCCCACCCCCTCCCCCAAAATTTTGGCTCAGACCCCCCCGGCCGGCGCCAGACCCCACCCACCCACCCCCCCTCCCCCCATCGGCGGATGACCTGTTACATGTATGGATACGTTCATACATCTAACAGGTTATCGGCAGTAGAGAATGGTTGTTCGTAAACGGCAACTTGGACGCGACGCGACCTATTCAGGTCCCCGCGAGCCCGCCGGAATCAGACTATTTCGTAACCACAACCACCCAAATACAATCCGTCCCAACAAGTCGGTAGGGTCGCCCCATATTCTTGATTTTTTATGTGCGATGGAGGTTGCCAAAATTTAGGCATGCAGAGTCCATTAATTGAAATGGAAATTTGCACTAGAATTGCTATAAGGGGGCGTGCAAAAATAACGTAATGGCATGAGGGGAAGGAGGTTCGCCAAATGATTACTAATCATTGCGGAAGTGCAGAAATCACCGAAGTGGCCATAATTTTAATTGTTTTGACGTACAGTATGGATAGATGTGTCGATTTGAAGGTATTGGGCTTACATTTTCTCAATTTCACTTAGATGAACGTTTAGATTAGAGAAGGCAGCTACCGTTTAAGTCAGGGCTTTCCAATTTTTCAAATGCTAAATAGCAGTAGTGACCATTGACATTTCATTAAGAGTTTATAAGGGTTGCATCTATCCACTAGATCTTTTATGACTATCCATCATTAGTCAAGTGGTATGGCAGAAGCCCTAAAATCCATGATATAAGGCTTTGGTTTCATCTTTAACAAAAAGTCACCCAATGATGGCTTCTATGTGAAACAAGACTACATGCACATTGTTTAGTTGTAGCTCATAAAAAAACGAGAAAATTATCAATATGTTACTGTGTACAGATATTATTTGAATAAAAACGTCATTTTACATGGAATTGAACGCAAAAAATTTCGGCTCTAACTCTGAAAAAATTGAAATTTCGGGGATAGCCAAATTATTATTCAATTAGGGGATGGGGTCAGGAAATTATTTCGGGCGATTATCAGGGGAGGGGCTCCGAAAATGGCCAAAAATACCATTACGTAATTTTTGCACGCCCGCTAAATGTCCGTTTGGCCTGACGCATCTAAAACTGCTAATACAGTATAGATAAAAAAATGTCCCATCGCATTTTCGGCCTTCACTCAAACGTTTCGTTCTCAGTCACTTCTTTACCGATTTGGCTCAAATTTTCAGCAAAAATTAACAACATGGTTGGCTAAATATTCTGCAAGTTTAGTGCCAAAATTCCGACTCATACTGGTTTTATGACCCGAAAACTAGGAATGAGGGTGGTCCACACAAATTTATTTTTTTTCGGTAATACAAGGAGTACAGTCCTGAAACTTGCAGGAATGATTGGTGTTGCTATTGGGCATAACATACTAAGCGGGCAGCCCTGTAGCTCAAAGGGCACTAAAATGGGGGAATTTCAAAAACATGAGTAAAAATCCCATAGTTAAGAAATCTGCACCTTCTAGAATCAAAGCACTGAATCTGTTGTTAATCAACATAGATTGTAGCAGGAAGTTCGACAAATAAATGAACCTGATATGTAAGCTCTGTTCCACACCATAGTAACCATCCCTGCAGCGTTTTTTGAAAATTGAAAATCTTTAGAATCGTCATTTTGCCAGTTTTACGAAGAAAAGTCATATTTTGTCATGTTTTTGAAATTCCCCCATTTTGGTGCCCTTTGAGCTACAGGGCTGCCCGCTTAGTATGTTATGCCCAATAGCAACCCCAATCATTCCTGCAAGTTTCAGGCCTGTACTCCTTGTATTCCCGAAAAAAATTAAATTTGCGTGGACCACCCTCATTCCTAGTTTTCGGGTCATAAAACCAGTATGAGTCGGAATTTTGGCACCACACTTGCAGAATATTTAGCCAACCATGTTGTTAATTTTTGCTGAAAATTTGAGCCAAATCGGTAAAGAAGTGACTGAGAACGAAACGTTTGAGTGAAGGCCGAAAAAGCGATGGGACATTTTTTTTATCTATACTGTATAAACATTTTATTAAAATTTCGCGATAAAATTGGCCGAAAAGACTCAAAATGTTTTCCTGGTCCCGGGAAAAGTCTGGTATCTCCGCCCTTATGGGGGTTGTCGTGTTGGCACGAGTGTTTCTTCAGGCAGATCTTGGTTACTGTTGTTTGAAATTGAAACTTGGTTGTAGGGGCGCCAAGCCATGGAGTGGGTGATTGGAAACATCAAGCACGAGTACCAGGAACTGTCTAGCAAGCTGTCTAGCGAATATCAAGAATTGTCGCACAAACTCAGCTCTGAGTACGACGGTCTTTCCCAGAAACTTGCCACTGAATACGAAGAACTGCAACAGAACGTTCGTCGCGAGTCTGAGAAATTTCTGGGCCAGCAACACAGTCAAGCCCGCTCCTGACGCACCGCATTCACTTCATCCATCCTCTGTTGTGATCCATTGCGTTCGTCTGCTGCTGCGCAGCTAGGACACGTGCTAGTCCCTATACGAGTATTAGTTATTCGTGGCCTTACGTCAGCCTGCTCGAAACAGAATAAATACTACACTCACTTTTCCTACCAGCACCATACTCGTACATGTGCTACATCAGCCTACACTGTAGTCAGCTGTCGGAGTGAAAATTTATCAAATATCGACTGTCATCAAGTTTCAGAATGGTTGTTTGTTGGTTCCAAGTAATGGAGCCGAAGTGCTTCTTTCGTAATTGCATTTTGTCTTACGTTAATCATATCTGAAATTTTCGATTCTGGTATTGTGACATTTCACGGTTGTCGAATGAATCCTTTATTAGCTATTTAAAGAGCTCATCAAGTAAAACTTTCTGTTTCGCAGTTCAAATCTGAGCAGTTTAGCGCCAATCGTTCACCCTACCGTATGCTGAGGCATCGCATTCTCCAGAGCGCAGACATATTGATTTTGTGCTTGGACTCGATCTACATTTAGACTGGATTTTTGGACAAAATCGTGCGATTCCGAGCTGAGACTGGTCTGAATCGTTGTCAGAATTGGAGTTCCAGCTTTGGCTGAGAGTGGAACAGTCGGTTGGAGGCGATTGGATGTAAGTGTAACACATTTACAAAATGGTCCACAGACGCTGGACCATTATATTTGTGCTTAAAATGGATTGCACAGAAATGGTTTGGAGAGTTTGTGTGGTCGTTGGTGTATTGCGCGACCGGCTTGTCACAAATATGGCTGTGTCTGTGATCTTAGATGGACGACCGGAATCTGTCGTCGCTGAACCACGGCGACGCACTGCTCACTTACTTTCAACAACTGCAGCAACAGCAACGGTTCGCCGACGTAACTGTGCAATGCGACGGAGACTTTGTGCAGAGCTGCCACCGACTCGTCTTGGCCGCCTTCAGCTCCCACTTCGAAACTGCGCTGGCCAATGTGGAGGGGTCCTCGGTCATCACGCTGGACATAGACCCCAAAATCACCGGTCAGTATAATTAAGAATAGCTGTTGTTGATTATGATGGGTCTATGCACTGCGCTGCTGTCAGACCGTCACAGCTTAAAGGGCTCTTGAGTTAGTCAGTTAGGCAGGTCTGATTATGCAGCCGGGAAAATTCCACTCCATTTTTTTCGAAAAATCGTTATAACTGTGCAAGCAAAGGCCCTGCCGAGCTAACGTTTAACAAAAGTTAGGCATGAGTTGGCCAAAAAATTAGCACACTAAAGTGTGCTGTTTCTATGTTTTGGAGGAGACCGGCTTTTCCTCTCAAAGGTCTTCTAAAAAATTTTTTTCGCAAAGCGTAGTGGTTAATATGCCGTTCGATGCAATGTTGTGTGTTGAGTTCGAAATGCGTTCGGTTTAGCTAAATTCGCTCTGGATCGGGAAAAATTTGTTTGCATTCAAAGTCGTGTCGTGACCGACAGTATTTCTCAGATGGCAGTACTAATTAGCACGAGCATAAACCGTGTCAAAAAGCAGTTTTTCTTATGTAGTTTTTGCTGCGTATTCCGAAAATAACCATATTTCTGATCTGCGTTGCCCAGTTTTGAAGATGTGGGAATTTTAATGATTTGCGAAGAAAACGGCTTCACTTGTTATAACATGCTCGTTTGAAAGGTGGATCGCATGTAGGTAACGGAGCCATAAAACGTATCACCTAATTTTTTCGAACACCTTTGGGAGGCATAATACCCCCTACCCCTAAACAGCACACTAGTGTGCTAATATTGTTTGGCCAACTTATGCCTACTTTTTTAAAACATTAACTTGGCAGGATCTTTCCACAAAAAAGTTATAAGGATATTTTCGAAAAAATGGAGTGGCATTTTTCGGCAATTTCGTAATTTTCGGTGAATATCTCGCTAACCAGCTATGATATGGAAACGGGAGTACCGGAAAATGAAAGGCCATTGGAACAGCTACAAAACCATTATGCGAGTCGCTATCCTAGATTAAGAAACGAATGAATGGTGATCGTTTGAATGGAGGCTGTCAGACACCAGAAAATGACACAAAAGATTCCTGCCGACCCAACTTTAAAGGGGTGTAGCTCCTGTTCTATGGGGTTGTTGGTGGCCGAACATGCACCGTTGTCCTTCGATTGAACTCTATTTTAACAAATTCTGATTTGCGCCGGATCCGTGTGATGACCCTATCTACGTACTTGCCGCCTCTAAGCTGACTTTTTCGCAAAAGCATCTTAAGTGACTGTTTCTAAAAAGTGATTGACGGCTAATTTCTCAGCATACCGGATAGTAATGATAATCAGGTTTTAAAGAAGTAACAGTAATTTTCAGGCCAGAAACAAACTTTTTCTACGCTTTCAAAGTAGGAATTGACTGATACGGCGTTATATTTTCTAGATAATAGGCTGCTGTTAATTCCGAAATTACGCTAATCTTCTGCACGCAAACCAAAAACATGCCCGGAAACAAAAAATTCTCATTTTCGAGGAAAATACGACTTTTGGCTATCCGGTATGCAAAATATTCCGGATTATGTTCCGGTATGTAGCAGATAACACCGGATTACAGTTGCATCTGTACTGCTGTGGTTTCAGGAGTGAGCAGTGCGGATCTAAAGACGGTGCTGGAGTTTATGTACAACGGCAGAGTGGAATGCAGCGACAGTGTGTTGGCTGCCGCACAGGCGTTGGGTTGCGTCTCCTTAGCCCAACTGCTGCAGTTAGACGAAGAGACGCAAGAGCAGACTCTCTTCTCCGACCCCTCTCACGCACAGCAGTTACTGGACGCTTGTCGACGGTTCTACATGGACAATCGGTTCACTGACGTCACCATAAACTGTCAAGTACTTGGTGCGTCTCCTTGCTGCAGTCATATCTGTGTTGTAGGGTTTGCCGCTAACATCGTGTCACCGACTGATTTTGAGCGCCTACAGCGACCATTTCGAAGCTGCCCTGGCGTCCACTGAACACTGTCCGCTGGTCACTCTGGACATCGATTCGGCCATAACTGGAGTGACCAGTGTTGATTTGCGAACCATGGTCGACTTTATGTACTCCGGAATCGTGCGAGTGCCGAAGCGCCGCTACAAAAGTCTGACGGCTGCGGCGCGGGCGCTCGGCGTAGGCAAACTGCTCGAAGTACTGACGGTGGGAGACGCGCACCGGTCGACCGCGTCCAGTTCGGTGGTCTACGGGGCCTCGGCCGCCTCGGTCGAACGACTGCCTACGGTGCCGCGCGCCGACAACCTTCACTCTGCCGCCACTGCAGCTCCGACCGCCGAATTAGATGTGAGCGAGGTGGGCGCTACCGAGGACGTTGGATCCACTGCCGTCGACGAATCCGGTAAGACTCTCTCATCTATTCTCCTTGGGCACTTGGTGCTTAGGCTATGGCATTGGGTAGTCGTAGCCATACATGGGTCGGAAAAATCCGGAGGGTGTGTGGAGTTAGTCTCGGGGGTCCGACACAGTTGGTGTAGTGGTTTAGGCCGCAAAGCCACTGCGCGTGCTCATCCTCTCGGCGCGGAAAGTTTCTTGCGGCAGAGTTTGTCGTCGGCGCAAAGCTCCACCCAGGCCACCGAAAGCTGATGACAGCGAGTAGATAAAATGGGAACCGACTGAATATGCCGTTGCACCGAAGCGCGCTCCACAAAGCATGCCACGTTGGAGGAGATCTATGATGTCAGAAGCTGTCTGAGAAACAAACTATGCCGGGAGCCCTCTGGCATACGGGGCACCAGCGGCCGTCGGGATCTGACAGCATCATGACGTCGCCACGCCAGGCACTCTCTTAGTGACTGTCACCCAACAGCATGACTTGGACGTGGCTGGGCAGTGAAGGAAGGGTGAACGTCCGAGATGACGAACCACAGGGGTCGCGAAATGGACCAAGAGTCTGATCGTAGGCCGTGAGGCCCCCGCAAATCGGATCGGATAGTCTCGGGGATACCACAAAAGTCCAAAAAATCGCCCAAAAACGCCCAAAAATTTTCTCCCTCCGGGAGGGGGTGTGGATTATAGGCCAAAAGGTCCCGTATTTTGTTTCATTTTTGGTTGAAAAGGTAATAAGCTATTTTGAGTTCATTTAAATAAGATTTACGGATACTTTTATCATTTTTTCTATAAATCCAAAATGTTCGTGAATTAGGTATCGCGGCGACCTGAGTGATAGTATGTCCTGCCTGAGGCCTTAGGGGAGACCATTCTCTTGCATCCATGTTCTGACTGGTGCCGTATACTATGGTACCCCAGCTATATACCGCTAAGCGGCCCTAATGTGTGGGTTTATCGATTTATCCGGTACCAAATTTTCACCAATAGCGTACCCCTACCGTATACATGCTGTAGAGTGCCTGACTGTTCGAGCTCTTATCGGCTAGGGTTGTAGGCAACGAACTCGGGACATTATTGGCCGATGGTGCCTATGCAGGAGAAGAGGCTGCCTCGCGCGAGTTAACTGCTACTGATGATTACGTTGAGATTTATGAGGAGTTCGTCAGTGGGCCGAGACGGGGTCGTCGTGGCGGTACTTACGGCAGAAAACCTGAAAACTTGCGTATTAAGGGTCCTGCCAAGCTGGACTCGGCAAATTTAGCAGGTCAGTGTGTTTGTGTAGTCTGTTAAATGAGAATTTCTAAACATGGAGTAATTTTATTCATAACCTGCGCACTTGCATTTCAGTCGTAATACACAGTATTGGTGTGGCCATTTCCGAAAAAAATTCAATTTAGCTCCGTTCCGTCAATTTTGCACCGAATTAAAGTTTTTCGCCCAATCATGACCAATTATTATGGAGACTTTAAAAGTCGATCCGATTGAGTCTTGGCCGTTTGCCTCTTCAGATCCAAATTGAAACTTTGGGCCAGAGGGCTGTAAGTTGCTGCACTAATACATCGTGATAAGACCTGCAAAGCATTATTGGATTTGACGCTCCAGTATAGGAGATGCAGTTTCATCTTAAATACTGTTAGACAAAATATGCTTGAAATAGTCTAAACGTACTCTGAAACGCCCAACTGTTAAGTTAGGAATCTGATTAACAAGCGATAAATTCGATTTGGAAATGTTGGTGCCATAGTTAAAATGTTTGGAGTATATCTGTTGGTATCTTTGCAGACGATCTGTCTCTGGAGTCGAGTCTCGGTTTGGCTGGAGGTAGCGAGGCAGCGGATAACAGTTCGTTGGCGGCGGTGACGATGAGCTACACTCCTGGCGGGAAGCGCCGCCGGCTCACCGACAGTTTCGGTTACGGACTACCCGAGATTGTGGCCTCGAACGATGTCACCGTGCCTCTGCTGGTGGGGGATCAGCAGGCGATGATGGAGAAACCGTTTAAATGTCCTTATTGCGATCACCGCACCAAAGAGAAGTCGGCGGTTGAGAAGCACATTCGATGCATTCACACACTGGAGGCTCCCTACAAATGCAGATACTGCAACCAGGCATTCAAAGTGCAGAGCAACCTGGTCAGACACATCAGAGCGCACACAGGTATGCCGTTCAGTTGAGGCCGTGGACATGGCTAAAAGCTGCTTGTTCAGGAGAGAAGCCGTATGTATGCAAGAAATGTGGGGCGGCCTATGCCGACAAGAAGAACATGGACGCGCATGTCTTTCGCGAACATTTGAAAATGAAAGCGCTAGAGTGTCCAGCGCCTGGCTGTACGGCCAAGTTTTGGCGTCAGGACAGATTTAATTATCACTGCAGACGACAACATGCCTTTGAACCTGGTGTCGAGGACAATATTTGATTGAGGCGGCTTCGTTATTGTCACACAATGAAAGTGCAACAGCCAGCTTGCTATGTTGTTTGTATCATCAGAATCGGAATTGTGCTCCATAAAATTGTTCTGCACTCAGTGTTTTTGCTGCATACAGTGTTGGCCATAAAAAGCCCGTTTGGCCTTTTTTCAGTTTTTTCCGAAAATGTCCCCATTCTGTAAATTTTCAACCGAATCAAAAGATTTTTGGCACGATTATTATCATTTGCCAAAAGTTTGTTTGGGTCAAGTTTAGCCTGCTACCCTTCTGTGGCCCTGAGTTATGCATTTCTGAAATGTACTGACCCGAATATTTTCAGACGTCAAAGTTATCCGAATATCTCACGAAATACACGTTGAACGGGGTTCTCCCCAGATTGTGCGGTTTAACCACTCTATACATGGACTCAAAAACCTGAAGAGGTCTGCTTTCTAGCACAACCGGTTAAAATCTGACGGATTTTTACTTCTAGTGAAGGTGAAAAATTGGCACTTTCAAAAATGAGGGTGTTGTGGCGAAACCGAGGCGTATTCTTTCCTCTCACACAGTCAACTAGTCGCAGAAGAATCGCTGTAGTCAGGCGCACTTGTAGCAGTCACATTTTCGGGGCATTCGATCGGACACAGCAGCTTTAGCGGTCGGTTTAGAAATTTTACAGATGGCAACCGCAGCCTACCTGATCGAATTTTTCCGTCTCTGCTTGGGAACAGTTCAACAATCCCTGCAAGTTTCCACATCCCCTGGGCAAGGCTTCCTTGAGCAGAACAACAGAATCGACTGAGGGCACGAAATTAGCAGAAGGTCATCTATGTTTGAGCTAGAGATGAGCACGGGCACCGTTCTTACGGTCGTACCAGTAATGACTAACACTTGTAGTCTTTTGCGGTGCTGTCCTTCGATCTTTGTCTGGTTGAGCCGCGGCTACTGTAAGTGCTTGTTAAGTCCATAATTCTTCTCACAGTGCGGGCACTGCTTTCGACTAGAAACCGAACAAGACTCCGCTACAGTGAGGCAAAAGACTGGAATGAAACCTTACCTACTCTTTGGTCTTTTATCACATCAGAAGCGCCTATGGTCTCGACCTGCCTGTCACGCAAAGCATTCTTTTACCTTGTTCCAGAGTTTTGCGCTCTGTTACTCTGCATGTTGTCTCTTAGCAAACACCTGTGTACTGTAAGCATAGTTTTGTGTCAGCGAAGATGGACTGTTATGGCTGTTGCCTGCCTAAGGTGGATTCATACTCGTGTAGAAAAAGATCGCCAGGCGACTTTTCTGTAGAAAAACTGTCGCTCCGTGTAGATAAAAATTTTCTGCTCAACAGACATTTTTTGCGAACTTCTTCCAAATTTTTCACCGGTTCAGCGCTTTCCTGCATTGTTATAGTCGTTTCGCACTTATTTATTTACACATTCCTGCCATTGAAAATCCAACATAAAAAAGGCCGGCGACAAAAAATAGTTCAATTTTAACTACATTTTTGTAGATTTTTGTCGCCAACGGAAAGATCTCGCGCGGCGTTTTGGTGCGTTTCATCCTTTAAACGAGTTTTTCTACAGAAAAGTCGTCAGGCCAGGCGATCTTTTTGCTACAAACATATGTATGAATGCGCCTTTAGCGCCAGGGAGAGGGAGAGCCAGCCAAAGAGCAGTGTCCGTGGGCAGTGTAAACTGTGCCAGTTCTGACTGACTGGAGCCGCCAACGAGCTAGAGACGTCTTTTTGCAGAAGTTTGTTGAACGACGAGCAGATTTTGTGTCTGGTTTGTCTGCCTGCCTGCCTTTGTTCGTCCTAATCACTCTGTTATCTGTGTGGCATAGTGGATCAGATGTTGGGAAAATGTCTGTAGAGGAGTGATGCACTGGAGCTTGTTGGTGGTGGTTGTGTTTGGGAGTGCCGGACAGTCGGTCGGTCACGCCGGTCACCACCACCGTCAGCAGTACCAAACGTTGATGGTGTCTTTCGACGGGTTCAGATGGGATTACTTGGATTTGTTGCGTTCGGCCACCGACAAACACCACAAACAGAATTACTTCGACCTTCTCATATTGAACGGCTCGTGGGCTCCGATGGGCATGGAAGCTACATTTGTAACCAAAACCTTTCCCAACCACTACACAATGGCAACTGGCCTGTACGAGCAGTACCATGGCATTGTTGGCAACAGTGTCTACGACCCCCAAACTCTCAGCACTGTCTCTCTGCCTTCTGCTGACGTCAGTACGGCCGCCCATTTGTACGAAGGAGAGCCGGTCTGGTACACTTATTGGCGACAGAAAGGACGCAGAGAAATCGGCTGCTACATGTGGGTGGGCTGCGAGATCCCGGTCAGAAACTACACACTGCAACGGTCGATCCCTTACTCGGCAAATGTCACATGCGCAAACAGAATCGATTGGACTCTGCGCTGGCTGAAAGGCGGAGTGGCGCTGGTTCTGCTTTATTTCAATGAGCCCGACCACACCGGTCACAGGTTAGTGATTGACTGCATAATAGTTAAGGCCGATTTTACTTCTGCACTGGCACTCTTTCACCCCTCTACCTTGCCTTTCAGATTTTGAATTCGCTAAGTTGAGCGGCGTGATAAAGTGTCAGTGCTATCGGATTGGCAGAAGGCTTATATGCATGCATGGACCGCGGGGGTTTGCCCACCCACCCACCTGAAGCCGACTTTTGTTCCTGACCCCACCCACCAAAATCGCCGGGCATGGGCTGGGGTTTAACCCCTCTCGAAGGTCAATACCCCTCGCCCCACTCACCTCCCCGGAGGGAGAAAATTTTCGCTTGTTTACATCAAAATAGGCGATTTTTGGACTTTTTGGGACCCCATCCAGATTTTTCCGGCCCATGTATGGCCGAAGAATGTTATGCACCTAACAACATTACCTATACTTACTGTGCCACCAGTTAAATTGTCAAAGAAAAGTTGCCAGTACGGTTATGTTGTTACGTGCCTGACTGCATGAGAGGAGCACTGTTTTAGACATGGAACCAGTTCTGGAAAGATAATTGGCAAGCTGCTGCAGCTCAATGACTGTCTTGGCAGTCTGTTGCATCAGCTGCGGGAGGCAGAGCTTTGGCCTCATCGACTCAATGTGATTGTGGTGAGCGACCACGGTATGGTTGACTTCGACAAGCACCTTGTCATAAAGACCAACACTCAGCTTTACCAGATTTGGGCTTCGGATTACTCCACCTTTCTGATTGAACCAAACTCGGGTTCGTACACCACTCTGCTTTCTGCTCACCAATCAATCAGATTTCAGGCAAGTTCAACGAAGCGTTCCGTTATTTGAGCAATCTCTCTACTCGAATCAAGGTTTACCCGCGTGACAAACTACCCGAGCGTTGGCATTTTGCACGCAAAGACAGAATTCCGCAGCTAGTAGTGGTAGCTGATTTGGGAGTCAGACTGCATCTGGACGAGATTGTGAAAGACGATTTTGTAGCCGGACACGGCTTCGACAACAAGTTTGATCAGATGCGTCCCATATTCATTGCCAATGGACCTGCGATTCGCTCCAATTTCTCAATTAAGAAGGACAATTTTCGAAATGTCGATGTCTACTTGCTGTTGTGCAAACTGTTGCAAATAAAGGCAGCACCTAACAATGGTAGTGAAGAATATGTACAAGCGCTATTACATTCCGCCAAGCAGCATCATGTGCGGTTCTTTTCGCTTATAGTTGGTATGTCTACTCTCATCCATTTAATTTGCTCACAACAAAAATAATGTATTTATTTTAGTGATTGTATGTTGCGTTTTGGCTGCTTCGTTGGGACTGTTGTTTTGGTTCAGCTATGCGATGAGCAAAAACAGCAAGGCGAGACCACTGTATATGATAGAGATGGAAGCTCAGACAGAGACAGACGGAACCGGATTCACCTATCGGCCAATGAACCAACCGCATCAGGTAGAAAGCTGGCTCTGCAATAAACTGCCAAGGCGAAAGGCCAAGGCCATCCGAAAAAAAAAACGATTCAAATCAAAAATTCTACCTACGTCCTTTTTTCAAAAATCTATAAGTGATGAATTTAAAGATCGAATCAGGACTATTAGGCCGTGGTACTATTAGGCGACAAAAACATTAATACAGTCAGGCACTTAACGCCGTTTATGGTACCGGTACCATATATGGTGTCAGTACTGCCGGCACAGTTGGTGTGGTGGTTTAGGCCGCATAGCCACTGTGCACGACGTCGTGCGCTCATCCTCTCGGCGCGGCAACTTGCCGCAAAGAGTTGGTCGTTGGCAGAAAGCTCCACCCAGGCCACCAAAAGCTGGTGACAGCGAGTAGGTAAAATGGGAACCGACTGGATCTGCCGTTGCACCGAAACCGCTCCACAAAGCATTCCACGTTCCACGTTGGAGAAGAAGATCTAGGATGTCAGAAGTTGTCTGAGAAACCAACTATGCCGGGAGCCCTCTGACATATGGGGCACCGGCGGCCGTCGGGAGCTGTCAGCATCATGGCATCAACACGCCGGCCGCCCTCCTGGTGACCGGCACCCAGCAGCATGGCTAAGAGTGGCTGGCAGTGAAAGAAGGACAACGTCCGAGATGACGAATCACGGGGGTAGCGAGATGGACCACGAGTCTGATCGTAGGCCGTAAGGCCCCCCGCAAATCGGATCGGTGTCGGTACCATAAACGGCGTTAAGTGCATGACTGTAATAGGCAAATAATACCATTTAGGCGGCCCTAGTATACCAGTACTAATGAGAGACAATGCGTAGTGTTGCTACTCAGGTGTACATGTTATGCAAACTCCTGTTCGCAGAGGCGTTGTTATTTGACCTGTCTAGTACAGACAATGCAGCATTCAGTGCTAATCGGTGTAGAGCAGCCGCCGCGGCGCCGTAAGCCCTCCACTTACGGCTTTATTCGGATGACAGTTGTGTTCTGACTCTTCTGTCTCATCATTTCCGTCCTACAGTCATGACCTCTGAGCCGACGGATACTGGCATTTGACTGTACGACATAGATCAACTGGAACTGATCGGGCTGGTACAAGCGCAAATCACAGCGTTCACCCCTCAACCAGCATCGGGAAGCAGTTCTGCGGACACTCGCCTGCCAAACAACCGCGTCTTCTAGCCACTACCGGTAGTGCCAACCCTGCCGCAGCTTCTCAGTCTACCAACGTTTACGCCGTGAAACCTGCCGACGTGAAGTGGAAGCGCACAGACAACAAACACCGATATGAAGTGGTCTACAACCTTCGCCAGCACATTTCTGAGCTGATAGCTACTGCGATGCCACGCAAGTGGAGGATGAGTTGACTCGAAAGCCCAAGCGATCAAATCGTCTATACAGAAGGAGATGAAGCATATTCGTCTGGTTGACCAGTCCGGCCTATGTAGTGCGCCGTGACTTTTTACAAAATTGCTCAAACCGCTCCTTTTCCATTGGCGCCGTTCTTGGCTGAATCACTTTCTGTACTTAGACGATGGCCTAGGGGTTCCCCCCTCTTCCACCGATTGGGTTGCTGCTGCCATCCGCGTACGTAATGATCTGAATTCCGCGGGTTTCTTTGAACAACCGAAAAAATGCCAATGGACACCGACTCAAAACAATTTCTTGGCTGGGGTTCGACTTGGACGTTCGGACCTGTATAAAAAATTTGCTGTCGCCTAATAGTAGGGATGGGCACGCTTCGCCCGGCTGCGCCGTTTAGAAAATACAAAAATACGGGCAAAATATGGTCCGAAAACGGTTTTCGCAACTTCAAGCGCAGATTCTTCTTTATGTTCGGTTATTGATAGTAGGAAGTGATGTACTTATATGAAACAGAGTACGAGCTATCGAATAAAATGCATTTTGAACCATAATTCAGCCGTTAAAGGGCATTTTTTTCTCAAAAACTGAATTTGTCGTTTTTCAACGTCCATTTTCTGTTGAAAGGAGTGTTTATTTAAATTGGTTTCAATCGGATTTGAAATCAGAGTAACTTGTTACCTATATAGCACCACTCTTTTTCTTAACGCAGTTTGACGCGGTCCCCACAAATTGGATTCTTTCTTAACTACTGAAAATCGGCTTTTTCGTGTTCCTGATTGTTGTGATAAAACGATGAATTTGGCGAAAGGGTTTCAATCGGTTCTGAGTACAGTAGACTTCAGGCTTTCGAATGATACAAGAATTGGCTCTCTGCTGTTTGTCGTTAACCCCACAAACGGTGTTGAAGTTTCTGTAACCCTAAATTTTTCCCATTTCAGTATTTTATTTTGTGCAACGCTTGCAATCATACTTTTTCGCATTAATTTAGCTGTGTTACGGATATTCACGGCCTTCTAGTAGATTTTGAACAACCAAGTGGGTTGCATCTTCGTAAATCGCGCCACAGAAAATCAGTCCCAGTTCAAACGTGCGACCAAATGCTAATTACTAAACTGCGCGGCTCGCACAAAAACTGTTTTTAATACGAATTTCTCTAATTCTTCATGAAATCAAGTGCGGTTTTTTGCGTAATTTATCGCATCTGGTCATGCTATCGCCGTTTTAGCATAAACTTTTTCTTGTAGCGCGAGTTATTCAAATATATTGCCCATAATAAAAATGGTACCAAGTGCGCCATAGAAAAGTCCTTCGCTGGCGGCTGTCATTAAATCGCATTTTTCTCATTTTTAATGAAATCGAATGCGGTTTTTTGCCTGAATTGTCCTATGCGGTCATGCTATCGGCCCTTTCAGCATATTTTCGTGGTCGTAGCGCGAATTATTAAAAATGGTCGCCCATACCTACTAATAGTACCGCAAAATAGCCTAATGGGCATCGCCTAATAGTACCGTACCCTCTAAAGATATCTTTTACTGGTTGGATTTCCAATCACCTACATTTTACCTACGACAGGCATTAATTAGCCCCAATTTAGTTACAGTTTGTACAGGGTGTGCCAAAAAAAAACAACCCAGCAGATTTTTTGCTGTAGCAACCGCAAATCGCAACCGATTTGAATGAATCCTTTTTTAAATGAAAGATAAATAAATTCTTGAAAGATTGATGTAACGTTTATTAATGTACTCTGCTTAGTTCCTGAGATATTCACTCTCAAAATCAAAACAGTGATTTTGGCAGTGAGCAAGAGGGATTTTTTATTATTACGTTTCACTTCGTAATAAAACGGATTCCTGCTACTGCTGAGGGATATTCAAGGCGTTACTGGTGACACACAAACTCGGTTCACTTCAACAGTAAAGTGTCATTAGCCCCCAGCAGTAGGAATCTGCTTTCTTATGAAGTGCAACCGAATCGCTCTCGTTCTTTGCCAAAATCTGTTTCGACTTTGAGGGCCAATATCTCAAGAACTAAGCCGTGAATCTCAATAAAAATTGCACCAATCTTTGAAGAATTTAATAATCTTTCATTCAAAAAAGGATTCATTCAAATCGGTTAAGATTCATGGTTGCAAAAGTAAAAAATCTGCTGGGTTGTGTTTATCACTCTTGTTTACTGCCAAAACCTCTGTTTTGACTTTGAGGGCAAATATCTCAGGAACGAAGCAGGCTATCTTAATAAACGTTACATCACTCTTTCAAGAATTTATTTATCTTTCATTTAAAAAAGGATTCATTCAAATCGGTTGAGATTTGCGGTTGTTACAGCGAAAAATCTGCTGGGTTGTTTTTTTTTGGCACACCCTGTATATTTAATAAGTTGCAGGTCGACCAGGAGACGGAGCAGTTATCTGAAGATGAAGAAGCTAACATTGATTCTGGACTGTCCAAGTTATAGACTACAACCGACGCTGAGAAGTGATTAAGAGGACCAAAGTTTATACGGGTCTATCGAGTACACTTTTAATTATAAAATTCGTTGCGTGGTGGCAATTCAGTAGCAGCGATCGTAAAAGACTTGGGCACTTTACGATAAGCGGCCTGAGCGTCTCTGTAGGCTTTCAGTCTGGCGTAATGTCCCATTCGTTGCTTCTCGCGCAACTCTTGCACTGACTTTCTGTAGGGCGGCGGCAGCAGCTCGTCCGACAGCGTGCACGCCGGTACTTTCTTCTGCTCTGGCACTCTGGAGAAGAAATAGCGCAACACATCGATGTCTCGCTTCAGCTCGGCGCACATTTCACGCATCAGAGGGACAGGCATGAAGCAGTCCATGTGGAAGTAGCTGAAACGCACACACAATCCAGTCTCACAGCTGCATTGCACAACGCACTTGGCTGTGTAGTGAGCTTCGTTCTCTTTTCGCAGCTTGAACGGCAGGTCTCGATGACCAAAACTGGTCAGCTTCGTAACCACGGCTCCGTTATTTAGCAGCAGTTCAGCATTTCGTCCGATTACCTCTATCAACTCTTTCTGAAAGTCTCCATGTAAAACCTTTTTAGTCTCCTCCATAGTCAGAGACAAATCTGGGTCACGTCTGCTCTTTGGAATCTAAGCCCTTTGTATGCGATGCAAACAGGTTCCTTTCTTTTCAAAAATTTATAAAACGGACAGGAAGCGTTTTTGCTGCTTACAATTCAAGTCTATGTAACTTGGGATTTAACTACTACACCGTGGCGGACAGCTGGGCCCCAAAAAATTATTTCATGCTAAAATTTATTTGTTGTTATTTCTTGTAGCCCAAGTTATGATAAGTCCATTTGGATTTTTGGCGATTGCTCAAGTCCAAACGTGGCATCCTTCATATTTTATTAGCTGTTCAAAAAACTAGCCCTATTTAGCCCATTAATTTGAAAATCGGAATTTAAACACGATTTTATACATGCCATTTTATGGTAGTGCCTCATGAAAATAACCAATGGTGAAAGATTGCTTTTTAACCAAATTCCTGAACCAAGAGTCACACTTCAAAACAGCTGTAGAATTTCAGACACTTTATTATTTATTTTATTATTATTTGTTAGTAACACAACAAAACAAACACACTGTGATTTCAAGTAAAAGGACTTTGCTGTTTTTGAGCATTATTAGTACCCTGCCCCCCTCCTCCTCCAGAATTCGGCCTCAGACCCCCTAGCTGGTGTCTGACCTTTCCCCCTCCAATAAATGGAAAGTATCAAATCATGTATATTTTTCAGCTTAAAATAGCTATTTTTAGCCTATAGCACGTGCTAAAAGACATTTACAGGCGTTTTGGAGCTTTTTGAAATTTTGTACCCCCTTTTCTGAGTGAAACCGGCCCGGAATCCAATCCTAACGGAAGCCCCCTTACCTTACCCCTCCCCCAGGCCGGACCGGATGTATTATATGCATGCTCCTTTACCGATCTCATCTGACTGAATGAACACCCATGTGTTTTTTAAAAGAACATGGTCATACTCATCTTTGGTTGAGCGTACAACATTCTATCTGACATCACTTTGAAGAGCACAGTGAGAACTTTCGATTGCATTCGAAATGGTCATTCTATTCCTAGCTTACCTAAAAATCTGAATCCATACATAAGCTTGAAATTTCAAAAAAACGCGAATCGTTCAAAGTAGACCCGCTTTACCCTACATTGCATAATAATAATCTAAACCAGAATCATGAAAAAAACCCAAAACACTAAAAGATCGAAATTTCAGAACCCATCTCTAGTACTACATACTACTACATACCATCCTATATTTCAGACCTAACTTAGGGTAGGCCGGGGTAATTCGGCACAGGGGGGAATTCGGCACAAAATTTTTTATTGGATAATTGCGTTCGAACGAATGCAGCTAGATGAACGGTTAATGCAGTTATGTAATGCGTATTGTGTGCTGATATAATGTATAAAATATTAACTCTATCTGCTTAATCAATCGTGAGCTACAGGTCATTGTTTGACACCAACTCAAAAAATCCGATTTTTGAAGCTGAATAAACCTAAAACTACATTAGCTCGGACGGATTAAAAATCTGCAATTAGGTAGGTTTCCTTCAAATATTATTCACTGAAAATTTCACTAAAATCGGTGCAGTAGTTTTTGAGAACCGACGACCCGCTTTCGGGGGCAAAAATGGCACAAGTAGACACGCAGGTTTTCGCATCATTTTGGAATGGAAAAGCTGTTGATTACGGTAGTTGAAGTCAGTTTTCCCGCAAAAAATCGGTTTTTTTCAAAACTTTCGTTCAAAAACGGTTATTTTTGCTTAGTTTATGTATTTTAAGCATCACCATGCTGATTTACACAGTAACCAGTTATTTTACGTTAATTAATTAACTAATTAATAATTTTAATTAATTAATCAAAAATTGTTAATCAACTGCAAATTGCTTATTTTCTTGGTGCGTTAGCCTTTAGCAGTGTTAATAGAATGAAAACATTGACATTTTTTACACGGAGGCCCGATTTAGCTTATGTTTGTGTGTATGCAAATTATGCATTTATTCAACCACTGTTACACATACAAAGTAGGTTTTCTGCTTGAAGCAAAAGCTAGAAACCTTCAAACAAGAGCTCCATGAAAGTATAACGCTAGAGCTCTGCCTTTTTCGATTGCCAAGTAGAAAAAACCAACTTATGTGGGGATCATATTATCTCAACGTTTAGAAAGCTGTAAAAGCCACTACAACTGTACAATGCTGGCAAAAATTGTACTACAGACTCAGATGAAGTGGCTCTAATCGTAACATTCCTTAAGATGGGGCTGTTAGGCTTCAAAACCAAATTTTCCGCATTGTGCCGAATTACCCCACCGGTGGGGCAATTCGGCACATGAATAAAATCGAAAAGGAATCGCTCGCCATTCGTTGTAGAATGGTCGGAATGGCTTCAAACCTTTTGCACAGTGTAACTAAGAAAAATTGAAAAATTCCGGACCGAAAATCAGGTTACTGCTGCTAAGTTGGGCCGAGATATTTTTGAAAAACTGAAAATGGTGTGCCGAATTACCCCGGCTTACCCTACCTACCTTGGCCAATGTTTTGATAAGCAGAGTTAACTCGTAGTGAGGCATCGCAGACGACCCACAAGAACAAAACAACAATAAGACAGGACCTCAACAAACGCTTTGCTTCTTTCTTCGGCAAAAAGTAAAAAGCACCGTAAACACACATCGTAGTTGGGAAGGGGAGGGAGATGATAATCACTGGAATGGAATGGAACGGAATTGTGGAAGCGGCAGCAAAAAGAAACGTTATCATTTTTGGGACACTCTGTACTACATATTATTGCTGTCTGCAGTTTTGTACTGTATACACATACAGTACATTACACGTGCGTACTTTTAAATTTTGTCAAGCGAACGTAGGGCCAAGTTCAGCCTAAAAGCTTACGCAATTGCGAATGCGTTATGTAATTCGTATAAAAGTGTCAGTCTACACCTTTTCCCGCGAGGGTAGTGACCCATACAGTCAAGTAAGTAGTTGCAGGATGCCTTACAGACCGCTTTGACGCAGTGGCGTATCCAGGATTTCGGAAAGGGGGTGTTAAATTTTGAAAGTGCCTGGTTGCGCCGCTGCCCAGCCAGGGTAAGCAAATTTAAACGTGTTTAAAACACATTCCAAGCTTAAAATTAACAGAAATTACAAGTTTTAGTAGTTTAAAGTGGCCTGGTTGGGCTTCTGCCCGACCAGAGCGAGAAAATTTTGAAAATTTAGCATTCAAAAACGCGTTTAAAAGGCATTCTGAGCACAAAATAGACAGTTTTAATACATAATTCATTAGTTTCGCCTATTTTTGACAGATTTTCTCTTCCTACCTCCACCGCAAAGGGGTGTACCCACCCTACACCCCCTGGATACGTCACTGTTTTGACGTCTAATTTGCGTTTCCAGTGATTTCCGTTCCATTCCAGCGATTATCATGGCCGTTCCATTCCACTGATTATTATCTCCGGCAATTCGGTTTCTTCTAGCCGTCTAACCGTTCTAGCCGTTCGCACCGGCAGGTAACGCTGTGGGCGCTGAATTTTGTGCAATTTGCAGAACGTTTTCAGGCTGTGATACTTCTTCATTATGCTTTCTGCTTTCACTCACACCTCTCTTGGCCAACTCCGAATCGCCATGCCGAAATACTATGCCAAGAATCGGCCGATTCAGTTGTGGAAATAAATTAAACTCTGGATTTTCCCTCAGATTGCAACGATTTCAACTCTTCAAGCTATGATACTTGCACAATGTGCTTTGTGCTTTCAGTCACATCTCTTTTGGCCAATTCCGAATCGCCATGCCGAAATACTATCCCGAGAATCGGCCGATTCACTTGTGGAAATCAATTAAATTGACGATTTCCCTTCAGATTGCAACGATTTCAGCTCTTCAAGCTGTCAATGTGCTTTGTGCTTTCACTCACATCTCTACTGGCCAATTCGGAATCGCCTTGCCGAAATACTATCTGGAGAATCGGCCGATTCAGGTGTGGAAATTGGTAAAACTGACGATTTTCCTTCCGATTGCATCGATTTCAACTCTTCAAGCTGTGATACTTGTTCAATGTGCTTTGTGCTTTCACTCACATCTCTTCTGGCCAACTGCGAATCGCCATGCCGAAATACTATCCAAAGAATCGGCCGATTCGGCTGTGGAAATCACTGAAACTAACGAATTTCTTTCAGATTGCAACGATTTCAGCTCTTCAAGCTGTGATGCTTCTTCAATGTGCTTTCACTCACATCTCTTCTGGCCAACTCCGAATCGCCATGCCGAAATACTATCCGAAGAATCGGTCGATTCAGTTTGCAAATCAAATAAACTGACGATTTCCCTTCTGATTGCAACGATTTCATCTCTTCAAGCTGTGATGCTTCTTCAATGTGCTTTGTGCTTTCACTCACACCTCTCTTGGCCAACTCCGAATCGCCATGCCGAAATACTATCCAAAGAATCGGCCGATTCGGCTGTGGAAATCACTGAAACTAACGAATTTCTTTCAGATTGCAACGATTTCAGCTCTTCAAGCTGTGATGGTTCTTCAATGTGCTTTGTGCTTTCACTCACATTTCTTCTGGCCAATTCCGAATCGCCATGCCGAAATACTATCCCGAGAATCGGCCAATTCACTTCGGAAATCAATTAAACTGACGATTTCCCTTCTGATTGTAACGATTTCAACTCTTGTAGCTGCATACTTCTTCGATACGCCCTGTACACCTTCGCTAACGAAGTATCATCCTGAGAATCGGCCGATTCGGTTGTGGAATTTTAAAACTGACGATTTTCTTTCAGATTGCCCACATTTCCGGGCGTGAAGGGGACGGGCGGTTGGGGGATCTGAGCCAAAATTTCTTGGGGGTTGGGCACTAAAAACGCTTAAAATCGAAAAAATCGCAATTTTTCGGCTAAAAATCGCTGATTTGGGCTAAAATACAACTAAATAGTCCTTTTTTACAAACGATTCTAGCAATTTTAGTGTCTGAAATTTAAAAAATGGCAAAAATTTGCTCAAAAAATCATACATGGGCCGGAAAAATCCGGAGGGGGTGTAGGGGGGGTTAGAGACCTCGGGGGGGGGGGGGTCCCCCCCCCCCGAAAAAAGGCCAAAAAACGCCTATTTTGCCTTAAATAAGGGGGCGTGGGTGGGGGTATGGCCGGCCGAGGGGGGTATGGCCGACCGAGGGGAGGGGTATACCTCCCTCCCTTACCCCCCAGCCCATGTATGCAAAAAATTACTTGTCAGAAAATCGGAGGGTATTCTGAAAAATTGTCTAGGGGGTCCCGACCGGGGGGGGGGCTGGACCATACATGTATGTAACAGGGGGTCTGGGGTCTGCCTCCCACCCGACTTAGGCCAGAACCCACCAATCAGAAGGGAAATCGTCAGTTTAACTGATTTTTCATGGAATCAAGTGCGGTTTTTTGCGTAAATTATCGCATCCGGTCATGTTATCGGCGGTTTTAGCATATTTGTTTTGCTGTAGCGTGAATTTTTGAAAACCATTGGCCATACCTATAAATAGAAAAAAGTTTTCCGACCTCTTTTTCGGTTTTCCTCTTGGGTTTCCAGCACAGAGAGGCTGTTGATGTATATTTGATGTGTACAAAGTCTTTGCATTAAATAAAAGATGAGGCGGTCACGTCAACAAGTGCAACGTGGTTCTCCACGATCACAGTCTAAGCAAACGACTGTTGACGCTAGCTTCAACATAGTCGAAGAAGGTACTAAATAAATAGAAGCTCCATAAATGGCACACTCACGGTGACCTTGAAAGCGTCCCAAATAAGCAAAAACCGGCAAAAGTATATTAAACGTCCTATTTATAGAGGGTCACGGCCGGCTTGGAGGAGGGGGGTTTTCCGTCAGGTGGGTGGTTGGTGTTCTTGTATCTACCCAGGAAACTGCAGCTAACAGGAACCATCTGCGTTCCCGGGAAAGGTGTTACCATTTGGGGACTAGCCAGGGTCCACCTGGGGCCGTATTTAGAGTCCACTCTACATTGACCCCGAAGGGTATGCAGAGATGCCCCGGAGGCGGTAACATTGGACCCCTCAGGTGGGTGGTCGAGGGTGGTTTCGCCCAGAGGGGGGTCCAAAATTCAAAAAACTCCAGAACGCGTGGAAATGCGTTTTAGCTGGTTTTTTCAATAAAGAGGCTAAAAATCGCAATTTTAAGCAGCCAAATAGCGTTTTAGTAGAGCTAAAACAAGCAAGAAAACGATAAAAAGGGCTTCCAGAAACCTCCGATTCCTCTTAAATATCAGCGGCGGAAACGCTCTTATGAAGGCTCTACTGTTTACAGTGATAATAATAGTAGTAGTTTGTACGGTCTAATTATGCTATGACGCATTCTGTTAATGCATGCTGTTACACATCTGTTTCCGCGCTCTCTTATCTGGCGCAAGCTTTTTGCCATGAGGTTTTTCAATAGCTCTTTATTCGCGCTGCCTGGCTCGAGCGAGAGTGTGTATGTTTCCTACATCTGTGTGCTAAAGTGCTAAATTTGGCTGCCGGACCTTGTGTCTCTTCCTTCTCTATAGCAGTTGGCTACTCCTAGACCGAAAGGACGAAAAGTTACAACAACAACAACAACAATGATTTGGACTCAGCCGATTATTTTAACGAAAAAAGCGGGCCGGGCCGAAAATTCCGCCCCGAGCGCATCCCTAGTTCGATTTAATGCGAAATTTTAGGCCCAAAATTTGCCAGTTTCAGTTAATAATAATAATTGCTTTTTCCCTAAAATGTTAGGGGTAAATACACTGCCAGGCTTCCTTCCTCGGTTTCTGCAGCATTGCATACATTTTCATTGCGTTACCCAAATGTCCTTCATCTGCTCCGCTCGCACCATCAACTTCAACTTCAACTTCAACTTTTATGCCATCAAAGCTCTACACCGTAAAACAGCAAGCGAGCGGCAAGAAAATAAGTTATAAAACAACAGCCATATCATGAACTAAGTTTTCAAACGAATCAGAGTGCAGAAAGAGTTTAAACCTTGTGTAAGACAGAGAAGGAGTGTTAGCCGGCAGTTTGTTCCAAAGCGATGCGGTAGAGCAGACAAAAGTTGCCGCTGTGGTGGCTGTCCTGGTCGCCACAACAACAGGGCATTCGTGGTTGGTTCGGCTGCTATGACGAGTGGAAGGGGCAGCGAACCAGTCTGCTGGCGCAAAACGAAGTTGGTGATAGTAACGATAAAACAGCTCCAAGCGTCGCATAACAACAAATTTCCAAATAGGCAAGAAAAGATGGCCACATTTCTGCACGGCTGAACTAAGCAAGTCTGGATAAGAAAGACTAAAATTGTTGACAAAACTACACAAGAAAAATTTCTGAACACGTTCTAACTTACACTGTACAGCCCTATTTTTTGGGTACCAACAGCGTACAAGAACTGAGGCAAAACACAACTACGGTAGACCCGCTCTAGTACGTAGGCCGGCGCCGCTCCTCTCAACTGTCTGAAGAGAGCTCCGATTGCTTGCTTGGCACGTTGGGCAGCAAATCGGGCATGAGGAACAAAGGTTAGCCGACGGTCTATTTTGATGCCTAGGTACTTCACCTCCTCTACTAACGCTACCTGCTCGCCATTGATTAACAAGGGCAAGTTGAGGGTCTGGGCCGCCGGATGGAATGAAAAGACCATGGCACTGCACTTCTGAGGGTTTAGCTCAAGCTCTAGCCCTTGGATGCACTCAACAATTTTGCTGACATCCTGATTCAGCTCTCTTTCGGCATCCAGTGACTGTACCGGCTTCACCAGAGCAAGATCGTCTGCAAACATTAGGAGAGAACTGTTTTCAGACAAGGACAGGGAACTCAGTTCATCAATGTAAACAGCAAAAAGTAGAGGACTAATCGACGCTCCCTGAGGCACCCCTGAGGATGCTGTGCGTTCCTCAGACAGTTCTGCGTCCACTCTCACTTTGAACCGTCTGTGGTCAAGGTACGAACGAATCCAGTTTAGCAGCACATTAGGGAGACCTCTACGTTGCAACTTGGTCAGCAGCAAGGCGTGGGGGCAAGAATCGAAGGCACGCCGCAAATCGAAGAACACTGTTGCAACTTTCTTGAATTGATCAACCCCCGTAGCCACAGAGTGCACCAAATTGATAATGCAATCCACCGTTGATCGAGCGCGCCTAAACCCGTACTGGCTGTCGGACAGCCGAGGCAGGTATCGCTGCAGCAACAGAGTTACATGGCGCTCCAACACTTTGGACAGAATTGACAGTAAGGAGATTGGCCGAAAGTCTGCAGGGCACCGTGGTGGATGAATTTTGGGTATAGGTACTACTGTAGCTAGCCGCCACTCAGACGGTACACAACTCTCAGCCAGTGACCGGTTAAAGAGCTCTGCCACAGCTGGCGAGACAACACGAGCTGTTTCTTTCAGAAATAGGGCGGGAATTCCGTCTGGGCCAGTGGCTTTGGAAGAAGAGAGGTGCTGCAGTTGCCTCTCAACAAAAACAACGTTGCACATCAGGTCGTTTGTTAGGGGTTGGTCTGGAAAGACTGGCAGTTCTGCAGACGGACGAAAAACGGCCTGGAATGTGTCAGCCAACAGGTTAGCTTTGGCTGCAGATTCAGTACAGCTGTGGCCATCCGGAGCAGAGAGTGGTGGCAGCACGTCCGGACCACCAGAACGAATTTCACGCAATTTCTTCCAAAAACGCCAATGCCAGGCTGGCAATTTGAAAATGCGTGGATAATGCGCTCAGCTTTAGCACGCTTAGCAGCGTATTTGGCACGTTTTCTCCTACGCCTATACTCGGCAAGGTCCGTAGGAGAGTTAGACTGCTTGTACCTGGTTCTGGCTTCTTCTTGCTCCTTCACTTCACTAACCATCACACATACTATGTCCTCACAACTCTACGTTTTGCTGTCTCGTAACGTAATCCGACATTTCTGATTCCATTTTCGCGCAATTTTATCATCAAATAAATCTTCGCATCGATGTTTTAGAGTTGGCGCCCGACGGATGCGAACGGGTGCGACTGGGATGCGAAATAAATCTTCGCATCGATGTTTTAGAGTTGGCGCCCGACGGATGCGAACGGGTGCGACTGGGATGCGAAGCTGCGAATGGCTGCGAAGCTGAAATATCGATTTTCCATTCTTTGGCGCTACTGCCAGCCCCGCCGCCAGTCTGTCTACATTTTTATCTCCACAGCGCTATAGGCGGTGGGGTGTAGTGTTGAGAGTGTGCGTAAAATGTCGTCTAGTAAATTGAAACGATTCGACATCGTCTACGAAAATAGTCATCTATTGGCCGGGCAGAAACTAATCGGCCAAGTGGTTGTGGAACTGGTTCAGCCGCTCAAAGTGAAACGAATTGAGCTCAACATCGACGGACTAAGTTTGACCGAATGGGAAGAGACTAAGCATCGGCAAAATCGGACCAAATATATTCCCTATATTGGCAAAGAAGTATACTTGGAGTGTTGCTGCCTTTTATGGCAGGAGGAGGAGAGAGGAAAAGGCTATTTGGTGGAGGGAACGCATTTGTTTGACTTCAAGGTCGACGTTCCTGCTAATGCTGCCAGCGACTTTTGGCACAGAAAGTGTTCGGTCAGTTATATCGTCAAATCTACGATTGTAAGAAGTGGATGGAAATCGAATATCACCTCTGAAAGTCCGTTTTACGTTACCGGATTGCTCGATCTCAACTTGGTGCGCAACATCTCCCCTGAGCCGGTAACTTTCACCAGTGAATCGGAAGGTGTTATACTAGAACTGACCATACCTTCTACTGGATTCTTGCCAGGTCAAACAATTCCGTTGAAGCTGGTGCTAAAGAATCAGGGATCTAAGTAAGTCACAAAACATGCCAACTATACTCAATATTCTGCAATGTATAGAGCAAAAATGTCCCATCAGTTTTTGGCATTTACAAAAGCGTTTCTTTTTCGGTCAGTGAATTTGGCTCAAATTTTCGGGATTTATTAACAAGAGAAGTTCCGTTTATAAACAAGAGGTCCCTAGGCCGAAAGCTATGAATTAGGGTGGTCTTTATAATATTATAAGATGTAGCTGTGAAATTTATAGAAACATGATATTGTTATTGGACCTAACGTACGTACTGACCGGATGGGTCAAAGTGCACTGATAAATAAATTGAATTCTAAAGGCATCACACAACAACAAGATAGTGAAGAAATTCGTACCTTGTGTCTTTCAGTTCAGAAGAGTTTTCAGAAATCGAAAATCTTCAACATCGTCATTGCAAAGAAATGTCAATAATCTGTCATGTTTAGAAATTCCCCAAATTTAGTTCCCTTTGAACCACAGGTGTGCCCAGTCAGTAAAATACTCAAAGTTTAAACCGAATCGATGAAGAACTGAGCGAAAACAAAAACTTTGAGTCAAAGTAAAAAAATCGATGAAACTTATTTACTCTGTTTTTACTTTTTTTTGCACTTTCACTGTTACAAAATGCTTCTTTCAGAAAAACAAAAGCGATACTAGCCTCATTCATGCAGAACTTGATACTTCGAGCTTTGAAGAGAGGAGAACCAGATGGCAAACTTAAAGAAAGATTCTACGAAGAGGAGATCGAGATTTATTCGCTCAATTTGGACAAGTCAATGCCACATCCTTACCAAGAAATCAGTTGGGACATTACTTTGCCCAAAGTGGCGCTCACCCTACTTGGTCGGCCATTTCTCGAAATAACCTACTTTCTAGTTTTCAAAGTTGACATCAGTGGTTGGATCAGCGATGATATACAAATGTCTATACCTATTACGATTGGTAGTGTGCCGTTTCGATAGTTACTACTCAAATATTTCAATAGTCAATGTGTTCACGTTCACTGCTTATTTTTGGTATAGGCTGGCTCTAACATCAATCAACTTGAACAGATAGGTACGCCATATACAATGTAGGACAGGACACAATATAACTACAATACTATACGCACGGACCAGTGATATCAGGTTTATCTTCTGTTGAGTCTCTGCAATTAGGGCATAAAAGCATTGTCCCTGCGGAAGTATCGATTTTCTCTGCCTTAGGCTAGACGGCCGCCAAGCTCGCTTTTTTAGGTAACAGCCAGTGCCGGCCGCAGGCGGCTGCACTTGACAAATCCTAATCGGTCTGAGCGAGACATGGCATTGCACAATTCTTACAGTATTCCGCAGACCAACCACGCATTGACGGATGCGCAGCACTGCTGTGGTGTGGACAAGGCAAGGCAGGAGAGAACGGTCGTTGCCCAGCAGCGTTTAGCCTTGCTACAACTTTAAGAGTCAGTCTCTGAACCGATCGAGTCTTGGTCCTTTGCCATATTCAGACCCCAAAAATGAAACTTTGGCGAGGAGGGCTCAAAGTTGGAGGACTAATACGTATGGATAGGTTATATAACCACCGCAAAGGATATCCCGATTCGACGCTCCACGCTCGAGATACGGCCTTCTGAAAATCGGTCCGCTTAACTATGGGACCAAAATTTCAAAATCGAATTTCTAGCGCACTAATCTGTGTTGGGACTTAAAAATTGGGGGTTTAGGGTAACTTTTAGAGTACTTTCAGAGTCAAGGGTCGAATTCCATTTTCAATGAAAAAAATTTTTTTTCGACCCCCTTTGGAGTCCCCTAGCTCGTCTGGAACCCCCATAAACCGTTTTTTTTATTTCAGAATATTGTAGCGCTATCAATTCCCTACAGTTTGGTATAAGCCACATTGGCTGACCCGTGGAAGAAAGTGGTGAAATATGGCTTTAAAGTTGAAAAATCCTCAAATTTTTAGTTTTGGTACTGCACCAAAATTTCCTGCTGGAGTTTCTAGCGCACTAATCAGTGTTGGGACTTAAAAATTGTGGGTTTAGGGTAACTTTTAGAGTACTTTCAGAATCAACGGTCGAATTCCATTTTCAATGAAAAAAATTTTCGACCCCCTTTGGAGCAATATTCTGATATAAAAAAACGGTGTAGGGGGTTCCAGACGAGCTAGGGGCTCCAAAGGGGGTCGAAAATTTTTTTTCATTGAAAATGGAATTCGACCGTTGATTCTGAAAGTACTCTAAAAGTTACCCAAAACCCCCAATTTTTAAGTCCCAACACTGATTAGTGCGCTAGAAACTCCAGCAGGAAATTTTGGTGCAGTACCAAAAACTAAAAATTTGAGGATTTTTCAAATTTGAAGCCATATTTCACCACTTTCTTCCACGGGTCAGCCAATGTGGCTTATACCAAACTGTAGGGAATTGATAGCGCTACAATATTCTGAAATAAAAAAAAACGGTGTAGGGGGGTTCCAGACGAGCTAGGGGGGCTCTCGCTATCTCGCTAACCAGCTATGATCTGGAAACGAGAGTACCAGAATCTGAAAGGCCATTGGAACAGCTACAAAACCATATGCGAGTCCGGATCCTAGCTTAAGAAATGAAGGAAGGGTGATCGTTTGAATGGAGACTATCAGACACGTGAAAATGACACCAAAAATTGCTGCCGACCCAACTTTGAGGGGGTGTAGCTCCGGTTCCAGGGGGTTGCTGGTGGCCGGGCATGCACCGTTGGTCTTCGACTGTGCTCTATTTTAACAGATATAAATATCAGCCGGATCCGTGAGATGACCCTGCTTGCCTCCTCTCTTCGGCACCAAAGCTGACTTTCTCGCAAAATGCATCTTAAAGATTCATCTTTAAAACCTCTGCCTTTCACTGTTCCGAGTGACATAAAACTAACTGTCTGAGTAAGCTGGACGAAAGTTATTAATTTATGCAAATTCGCTGTTTGTGTATACGCTCTGATGCCTGTAGCCCTCTGGTATTTTTGAAGTGTTTATGTTGACAGACAAAACAAAGCAGTTAGTAAGCATGCGAAGCAAGCACAAAAAGTATGAAGTGAAGCGATTGTTTCAAAACTGAGTCGGTGCCGGCAAGAACTGTCTGATGAGTCCAGCCTTTCTCAGCTGTGTCTCCTCAGCCGCCGTGATCACTCCAGCGTCGCGGGCCGCTCGCACCAGACCTTCAGTGAGGGGCTCCACTTGCTGCTGACGTACGGCTCGTTTCTGGGCACTCTCACCTTCCTGCTGGGGCACCGCTCTCTTTCGTCTGCGCGCTCCCTTCTTGACCAGACCAGCCTTCTCCATCAAATCTTTCTGCACCGCCGTTATCTTCTTCTTCTCCAGCAATTCGTTCACTTCGCTCTCGGGCACTGGGTCCATGTCTCCCGCCAAATCCTTGAGCTGTTCGGCTGATGGCATCTCCTCTTTGACAGCTTCTCGGCGGTGACGGCTTGGCAGGTCAGAATTGACCAATTGCACTTGTGCCAATACGTACAAAAACACAACGATGCGCACTGCGCTCATTGACATGACACCGCAGCAGACACAACACACAAAATGATTGACAGTACAGCTCAGAATATGTACAATATAGTTTTTAGATTGTTCTAGTTATTTTCCCGTATTTAGAAACAGTTTATTTTTAGAAGATTTTTTCGTTATTTTTAAGAAAATCAAGGCGCAGGTGCCTCTTTTCACGGCCTGGCCTGGAATATCAAATTTCGAGTCCGCCCGGATAACATTTTGCGCCGGACGGCCTGTCCCGTTTAGGGAGAGCTAAAATCGCCGAAAAAGCTTGCAAAATCACTTGTGCGTGAACTACGTACAGTACAGTACGTACTGAAGACAACTGAAGGCAGTACCAGAAAGAAAAGCACAAAGTTTAAGGCACGCACATGTAAGGTAAAGTAAACTTTATTCCCAGACATACACGTGTAACAAGGGAAGTACAAAGTAACGATACGTGCAATTTAAGTCAAGGAAAAGGCATATGCACGTAACATAGGTTAGTTTTGGTGGGTAGATAGGTGGCCCGCCACGGGCTAAGATGGATAAATGCACACACACACAACCACTCGACAACTTGATACTACAAACACTCACACAAAACTATCAAATTCTTCATCATGTATGGGTTTACACTCCACCTTTCGGCGAAGGCAGCAAGAGATTTTGGTCAAAAAAGATAAAAACCTTTAGACTAGGTGCGCGTTATGTTTTTTAAGGTGTGCACACTGTAGTTTTGTTGCCACTCATTTACTGGCTTTGGCTGGTGTAGAGTTTTAATGGCATAAATGACTTGACTTGACTTGCGTGTCCCAAGGATGTGTACAGACACTGAAATGAACTAACTGTAAATTTTCCTTCCAGAATGCCATTGCAATGCGTTCTTATATGGTAACTTCTTAAAAGTTTCTCACCCTGGTTGGGCAGTAGCCTAACCAGGTGTCTAAAAACTTTTCACATGGACAGTTTCCTAAGTTAGTGACTTTTAAAAGCAAACATACAGCTACTTTTAAAAAAATTGCAAATATAATTTATAAAATAGCAGAATTGAAATTTTTCCTGGTTCAATAATTTAATTGAAAATATTGGAAGAAACTGAAATTAAAATTTGAGTCAATAATTAAATTGTAATTGAATTGACATTCAAAATACATAATTTTACATCACTAGCTGAAGGACAGTCAACTGAAACGATTAATCTTACACATTCAAGTACTAGAGGATTTGCGGATGCGGTACTCAGGAAAGATATAGACGGGCACCTTTTTTCCCTTCCAGCAGAGCGGGCCGCTTCTGCTTTGTGCATGCCCAGTACATACATCTCTACTCTGACTGAATACCGTTCAATTTCATATCCTGCCAGCTGGGCAACATTTACCCCAAACAGTTGATGAAGCATTGATGTTTTTCTCAGTGTGCACGGCATAAAAACATAAAATACAGTATTCACTGAAAGGAAAGTGGAGGTCTTTACTAGTAAAGTCGTACACACAACACAACAAACACACTCCAACCCAGTGTGGTGCATTTTGAAAATTTGAAACTAGGTAAAGTAATACTAGGTAAAGTTGTCACCTAAAAAAGTAGGTAAAGTAATACTAGGTAAAGTTCTCAGCTAAGAAACTAGGTAAAGTAATACTAGGTAAAGCCCAGAAATAGATCCCCGAACCCCAATTGTCCCAACCCGATTGCCGATTACATACACATGAATCTAGGTTCGCAGTTCCCGAATTTTGCAATTACTCCCCAGTGGGCCAGCGGCCAAGGACAAGGCCAGTCCAATTGTTCATTGTCTGCATTTGGCCTAGAGCAGAGCGGTTGTGTCATAGGCTCAGTGCTCCGCCCCGCCACTTTCTTTCATCATTGTTTGTGGTTGATGACTCAATGCGCGGTTGTGTTTTAGGTGAGCAATGGACGCCGATAAACAGGTATAAACAGAAAATCTAAGTTGCTGTTCATTGATTGGTTTGGTTGAACGGCATTTATCTGGTTCGCAAAAGCTGTTTTGGGGTCTTCTTGACCAAGTTTCGTGTCCACAAACTGTATTCGGGTTTTCTTTACAAAGTTTCGGGTACTACCAAATTTTGATTCGGGTTGAGTTCACAGGAGATCTAACCTGATCACATTCGTGTTTCGGGTTGAGCATGGTTTTGGCTACGGATTTTCACGAAATAATTCGGGTAAAAAAACGAACCATAGTTTCGGGTATGCGAACCGGGTAAAAAAGGAACTCACGTTTCCGGAAAAGGAACTCAGGTTTCCGTAAAACGATCCAAATTCGGGTTTTTCGGTCTTTTCGAAGTGGTTATGTTAGTTACTGCACTTACTAGCAGACTCTGAAACTCGAATTATAAACAGTCATTACATTTTTGTCTTTCGCAGACGTGTTTCAGTGCTTGTTTTATTAATTCCAACTAAAAAATCGGAATTGTCACTGGCATTCGCAGGCGTTGCATGAGCTGACCCACTCCACGCGCTTTCCAGGTACAGGCAGAAAATAATCGCCTAAAAATTCGATTTGAAAATACGTCAAACAAAACTGCTGGTTTTGCCTTCATATTGATTTTCTTCTTATTGTTCCTATTGTTCCTTGCTGTTACACAAACATTGTACAGTAAGGGAAATAACAATATACTGTACACATGTGCAGAACCCTATTCAAATACTACCGTGTTCGCGCTCGTCGGCCATGCAGGGAGAGCGGAGTGTTCGCGTCGGGACTCGTTCGCTGGCAGCTGGCAGGCAAACCAACATGGCCTCACAGACCGGCCAATAAGAACCGAGGAACGAGGAGGAGGCGCGCAGCTGATTGGTCGGGGGCGGAGTCTCGGAAGGCAAGAAGGTCGGTGATAGGGTGATCGTGATCCAAGATGGCGCTCTCTTAACTCATTTTCTCCAACTCACCCTGTATTTTATTCTTTGAATCTGTAAGACTAGTGTGCGGCTGTCTAGTAAAGACTTGTCTGTTGGACTGGATTCACAGCTCAAGCAAAGCCCGCCTAGCTGCCTCAGCGCGACTACGAGGAGCGAGAACAAATCTCCTGCAGTGAGTGCCTCGTCCTGTCGACCGCCTGTAGCGTGGTAACTTGTCGCCTTTTCACGGGTAGTCACTTAGTGCGAAATTGATACTTTTTGCCTACTCTTCTCGGCTCTCTACCGGCTGACTTGATCAACGGAGAGGGCGTCGACCTACGCTATTTTCTTTTCTCACTACCTTCTCTTCGGCAACACGTTTTATTTCAACTTTCAACAAAATCACCAAATTCAACTTTTTATCAAAAACCACCTCTTCTTCACCTGCCGCAGCGTCCACCGTCCAGCCCAGCTTTATTCTGTCTAACCTCAGGAACCACCAACAGTAGGGGTTATGACAGAATTGGAGGTTCAACACCAAGATTAGGGAAGATCGCTAATTTACTATTTCAAGATGGAGTGCGAGCGTGGGAGGACGCAGTTCCGCGGACCTGCCAGAGCAAGGACGCGAGGAAGAGGAGCTCCCCGTGCGAGCAGAGGAGGACCGGCCAGTCGTGGAGCCGGCAGAGGACTGCTGGCCCAAACTCGCCGAGACAACTTGGCCGCAGCCAGTCAACTTGATCAGCAGGAACACGGAGGAGCGACGAGTATGGGTAACTTACCTACGGGACAGCTAGCCGCCGTGCTGACTACTACTATGGCTACGTCAGACGGAGCGGCAGCATTTTCTGCAGAGCCGGCCGGCGCCTGTTTGGGGTCCGCGGGAGCGGATGACGTTCCCCGAACAGGTAGCAACGGGTCGGCACCGACTACGACTTCTAGTCAGCCGCAGGCAAAGAAGAGGCGCCATCCGCGACACCTCCTCATCCGCAGGAGCAGCGAGAATGGCTACGGACCTCAGCGGCAGCCGGACAGAGCCACCACTCAGGAGAGTGGACAGGCCGCCGGCATGTACGGACGACGCACTCAACAGCAGCAACAAAGCAGCTACGAGTCGGCTTTTCCACCAGGTACGGGCCCCACTCAGGAGGGTGTACAGGCCTCTGGTGTTCGAGGACGGCCGGCTCATACCTACGACTACGAGTCTACGTACCCGCCGGACACTGGCCCCACTCAGGAGGGTGTACAGGCCTCTGGTGTTCGCGGACGTCAGGCTCACCCCTACGACTCTGAGTCTACGTACCGGCCAGGCACTGACCCCACTCGGGAGAGTGTGCAGGTTTTTGGTGCCTACGCCGGACCGACGCACCAACACAACTACGCGGCAGTCTCTACCAGGCCTGGTGGGGAAACGACGCAGTACAGACAGGCCCGGTACGGTTCTACATGCCAGGAGGACGACGCAGTCGCTGAGTCGGTCGTGCGTCATTTTCATCAGAATGACCGCAGGTACGAAAACAAACAACGGCTGACGGGGGAGCGACGCAGTCAGTCAACTGCCAACATCTACAACGCTGGTGTTGGGTCGCCGGCTAGAGCGGCCCCCACCGGTCGGGAAGCAACTACCTCCGTAGAGGAGCTGAAGTACACACAGGAGCTGCACCAGACTTTAACGCCGTTGCCGGTGGCGCCCCACGCGCCTCTTTTGAGAGAACTTCTACAGGAAACCGGCAATGCTAGCGAGGAGGAAACGCCGGCTCTCTCGGACGAAACACAGACGGCAGCTCGCGCCAGACAGCTGCCCGGTAACTTATTTCACCCACGTCAGATGCGTTTCCCGCCCGGTATGTTGTACAGAGCACCGCCTGGGCCTGGTTTTCGGGGACACATCTACGACCCTACCAGACCTCCACCGGCCGGCAAACCCAGACCTCGACCGCGTTCAGCCAGTGCTCGGCCGAGAGGGAGAGCTGTGTCGGCAACGGCTGGCAGTCGCAGACCCCGGCTGGACCCTTACGGTTGGCCAGAGGGGGAGTACCAGCCTGACCGGCGGGACCATCTCTATGCGTGCGCTTTTGGACCGGAGGAAGGGACAGGCTACACCTACACTCGCTCTCTGACGCGTTCGCCGCCTCCGGATGTGTGGAGTGGACCGATAGGGCTGCACCCTGCTCGAACGGTGTCAGCATTCACTGTACATAGACGCACTCAGTCACCATCACCACATCTCACGGTCACGGTGACCAACACGGAATCTCAGCTTCAGGGAGCACCCAGGGAACAACGAGCAACTACGGGTACGTGCTGGAGCGAAACCACCATCCTGGCGGAGGGCGAGCAACATACGGACCACCTCTACACACAACCGCCGGGTATGCGAGGGACTTCGCCGACGCAGAGGAGAACACCGGTGACAGTTACGGTTACGAATACGGGTAGAAGGACGGCTGTGAAACAGAAGCGCCCGGAGAAATCCGCGGTGTTTCTTCCCTACGCAACGGAGAAGGGTCGTGGACAACGAACTCGCTCTGCGGCCGGCAGTGACCGACCGCCGGAACCACCCCGGTCAGGCAGAGCTACGCCCGACTCTGTCCGCTCTCACTCTACGGCGGCGGATAGTCAGAACCAGACGGTGCGAGAGGACCCGGTGTCAGACACTGTGATTTGGAAGACCATCCAGGACAGAGTGCAGAAGGAAATTCTACAGGAGTCCCCTCGCACCCGCCGACAGGGAGGCAACAACAGAGGCCCGGCCGCTTCCTACACAGAATGCGAGCGGTTGGAGAGAGAGGAGGCACAGGCCCGAGAGGAGGCAGAAAGGATTTCGGCGGTTGCTAATCGAGTATCACAGGCTGTGAAACAGGACGTGCAACACCTTGTGGAGCGCACGGTCGAACAACGAACGCAGGACCTCCGTCAGCGAGCCGAGTGGGAACGGCGAAAAATCGGCGAGTATTGGGACGGAATGCGTGCGCAACAAGCGGAGATTCTTAAGCGGATCCAGGAGTCCCGAGAGGTCGAACGGAGGACTCGGGAAATCAGTCAACGTGCCGAGGAACAACGAGGTTCGCCTGCTCGGCGACCACGACCAGACAACGGAGGAGAGGCAGAAACGGCAACTTGCTCTTTACCTGCTAACGTCGACCCGGAGGAGGAGTCGGACGAAGGCAGTTTGTCTGTATATATGGAAGAAGCAGCACCTCCTCGTACTCACGAGGTGGTGGGACAGGGAGCTCAGAAGGCAGGTAGCGTACCTCAGGAGAGACCGCGAGCGGATTTCTCGAATGCCCCTGGCATTCCGATCAACATGGATGCCGGCACCTACCGTCCTCCTCGCTACGAGTCGGACGAAAACGGAGAGCCAGTCTACCACCGGCCCTGGGCGCCGCAGGAACCACGAGACTTGCGGTGGCAGTTTCAAGGAGTGGCGCCAGAGGAGGAACCGCAGGACCAGCCACAGGAAGGAGTTCCAGAATGGTACCGACGGGTCAATTTCGTCGGACCAGTTGGACAGGTCGCTGCACCGGACCCCGTTCAGGAGCGAGAGGAGCGGGGCCAGAACAACTTTCACAGAAGACCTCGCCGACGGGAGGAAGCGGCCGCCATCTTGGAAAGAGCAGTCGGTAGAGACGTTGAACAGCGAGCAAGGGAAGACCATCGAGCAGTGATGTGGCACTACGCGGTGCAGGCCAGTCAGCGTGAACCCATCACCCGCTTCCAACGCGCGGATCTCCAGATAGCGTCCGAGGACCAGGCATTGCTAGATTGGAACGAGACCACTAATCTTCGACAGTGGCTCGGACCTAACGAACCGGAGCAACCACCGACGGCTAGAGAGTGGCTGATGGCTCAGTTTCACAGACCGCTGCCGGTTCGAGGCGATTTCCTGCCGAGCAACGCTGACTTGTACCCAGGTCGCCTCCGCCGGTGGCGAGAGGGCCAAACCGACAGGATGGGCGACCCAACGCCACGATCACAGACGGCCCCGGTGGAAACACGAGTGGAGCAGGCGCTGGAGATTGAGGGTCTCAACCACTGGGAAGATCCGGCTCGCGCCCGTGCAGCGGCACGCGAAGAAATCAGCTCCTACCACCCAGCGCCTTCGGCCTGGCGTGTGGCTACTCGCGTACACGAGATGTCGCCTTACCACGAGCGGCCCGACTACTTGAGTGAGTACCCGGAGGCGGAACTAGCTACATCGTACGAAGTAACACCACCTGTTTCTCAGGTATCGACTTCCGCGAGACGCAATCGCAGGACGGCGGTGAGTACGCAGCCCGCAGCCGGTTCTACTGGCCAGAACGTCGCGACCTCTACAGCTTCGGCTACCAGAGCGACGACGATCCAGACGAGCCGAAATCAGACTAGAAGGCCAAGGGAAACTAGTATGGCCACTGGCATAACCAACCCCGGTCGAACTGAACGACCTGGACCGCCCGCTACTACAGCGGAGGATATCCATCAGATGGCACCAGGAGATGGAATGCGTCTTCGAAACTGCGAAGCCCAGCTGGCAGAACAGGAGCTGGAACTTCAGAGGTATCGGCGGTATCTTCACCGAATTCATCGGACCGACCCTCGTTGGGACCCGACACCGTCTCGGTCGATCAGTCCAGAAGGAAGAGAATTACCTACCGAGGTGCCTCCTACTATGGCCAGTCAGCCTGTCCGACGCCCTCTACGTCCAGGGGACGTTCAAATCCTGTCTCGGCCGGCCTCTGAGGAAGCCGCCCCGGGTCGACCACGACCGCCGCAGGACCGGCTCAATCAAGGGATGCGCGCACGAGAGACAGAGGAAACTCTGTCGCGAGACTACGACCTGAACCGCCGGAGCAGACAGCTGGAACAGGCACTGACTCGGGCCGAAGAAGCACTACGCACCCAGTCACTTCACTACACCTCCCATGAGTTGGAAGCGCTACGTGATACCTACCTCCATCGGGTGCGACAGGCGGCCAGGGACACCGGACAGGGCGAGGACCGAGCGGAGGAACGAATTCGCGAATTAACCACCGCAGGACTACAACATCTGCAACAAACCGCCAACTTGCAGAATCTCCGAACCGGAGGAAACGCTGCTGCCAGAGGAGTGGCGGCCCGGGACAGCCGCGTTGTATCAGGGTACGTAGAGGCCCAGGATGACATAGCGGAGCGTCAGCAACTAATGGCCAACCTGTTGAACCGAGCCGAGGACACTCTACACAACATCGAGCTTCGGGCAGCCGACCAGCGCAGGGAACCTTTTTATCTACGTTCCTTGAAGCTGCCAAAATTCGACCAGGATGTGGAGGACGTTCGGCAATTCCTCAACGATCTGGAGGAATACTTCGTTTTCGCCAAAGTAGTGGAGGACGAGGCGAAAGTGGCCCTGGTCAAAAGTGCAGTGCCTAAGGCCATGCGCGCTGCAATAGACACTGTGCCGCTGACTGAGCGGGGGACGTACGCTCAAGTACGAACACTGCTGGTCGATCGATTCCTGCCCCGGGAGAGAGCACTGGAAGTGAAGACCGAGTTGCTACGAACTACGCAAGGCAACCTCTCCCTGGACGAGTACTGCAAGGAGATTGAGCGCAAATCTTTGCGCCTTCACTACACCGAGCCGGGAGGGAATCTCACTGAGTGGCAGCTGTTGATGTTCTTCCAAGGACTGACCCCAGATCTACGTCAGAAAGCCAGGGAACACAACGTAGAACAACATTGCTTCAACCTGGCCGACGCCCGCCGAGCGATGCAGCGCTTTGAGCCCATCGAAACGGATCGAGCTGTTAGACCACCGCGGGCCGAACCTCCCAGACGTGCTCCGCCTAGAACTCAGCCTTTGAATCGGGCCCCGGCCCGACCAGCACGAGCTCCAGAGTCCGCAGGCGCGAATCCGCCTCCTGATATCCGCCGGAGACCACCGGAAGGATACACGCGCGGAGGAGTGAAGACGCTGCCAAAAACTCAGACGTGGACTCGAGAAGCATGGGCTAAGTGGGTTAAGAAGAACCCACCAGACAGGGACAAGGCAGTGAACGACGCTGCCTACGAAAGAGCCATGGACGTTTACCGAGGAAGGGTCAACTTAGTGGAAGGCAGCATCGACGGAGAAGAACTCGAGGAGTTTGAGGATCTTCAACCGGATGACGGCTCGGACTTAGAGGACGAAGAGACGGAAGTGGGGGTAGTCGAAATTAACCCCGTTCGACCAACGGAGCTGAAACCTGCCAACCCTACACTCAAACAGCCGGAGGCAATCCCTCTACGATTGCTAAAAGTAAACATCGGACCGGAGGAAGTGCCTGCCCTCATCGACACCGGCGCAGTGACTAATTTGTGCGGAAGAGAAGGACTCCGTGCTATCCTGAAGGAAGGAAAAACTCGAGGAGTCAAAACCACCTTGCACGGAGCCCGCGCAGTGTGGTTGAAAGGATTCACTGGAGGAGGAAGGGAGAGTCGACACGTGGTGGACACTACTCTCTCGTATCAAGGCCACCAGGCTAAGATGCGATTCGTGGTCGACATGAAATGCCCCTACCCCCTGCTGGTAGGGCTGCCAGGAATCAAAGTTTTTCCACATCTACTAGTAACGCTGCTCTCCCAGCTAGTGGAAGGACAACCGCTGCCGGAAATCGGTCCGGCTCCTGCAGAGAAGACCGAGGAAATGTCCGAGACGGCCCAGCCGTGTACACCTGCTGGGGAAGGAGATTCTACCCCGGTGTTGAACATCTCCAACTGCACTACTCCAGAGGGAGCCGTCCCTGTGCACATGGTATCGGCACGGGAAATCCAACCAAATTGCGTGGAAACGGTCACTGGCAGAGCCCCGGGAGTGACGTTGGATGAGAAACACTACTATTTCATCCCTGCCCCGGAGACGGAAGTCGAGGTGAAGGTGCAGTATCGGACGGAGCATTACACTGACCAGTCAATACTGGTCACAGTGGCTAACCAAACGGACAGCGTCATCACTGTGGACGCCGGGACGGAAATCGGCAAACTGGTAGAGCATGCTACACCCAAGGACGCTGCAGCAGAGGAGAGTCGCCAGAGAGCGGGAGCCACGGTACAACAATTAATTGCTGCAGTTGACGAGCCACGGCCGCCGATATCAGGGACAGCTCATCCCCTGGGCAGTTTGACCGCCGAGGAGGTAGAAGCGGTAGAGGCAGCTATCACTCGTATTGTCACTGAGCCGGAAGAACGGAAATTGACCATGGCCGGCCTACTCCCGTTCGATGATCTGCCCCCGCAGATACGACGGGACTTACTCACTTTTCTGCTAGAACGGAACGAGGCATTCAGTCTCACGGAGGACGAAATTGGTGACTGCCAAGTAGCCTACATGGAAATCGACACCGGAGAAGAGAGACCGGTCAGACAAGCACTGCGACGGCTGCCCTTCCATGTTAGACCGAAGGTGGAGGCGAAAATCGCAGAATGGCTCGAAGCCGGCATCATTCGTCCATCACACAGTCCATGGGCGTCTCCAATTGTGCCGGTAATCAAGAAGAACGGAGATCTCCGATTGTGCGTGGATTTCCGAGAGCTCAACAAGGTGACCAAAAAGAACAGGTTCCCTCTTCCCCGGATCGACGATTTGTTGGACGCTATCGGGCAGGTGAAACCCACCTGTTTCTCAACTCTGGACATCCGCTCTGGATTCACCAACCTCCACATGCACCCTGATAGCGTAGAGAAGACGGCGTTCATCACCCACAAAGGACTCTACGAGTTCGAACGGGTACCTTTTGGCCTGTGCAACGCTCCTCCTTTTACCAGGAGGTAGCCCAACGCATCCTCGGACACATCGACCCTACTCGAGTGTTCACCTACTTAGATGACGTGTTAATCATCTCGGCCACCTTGGAGGAGCACAAAGGATTGATGGACCAGGTGTTCCGGGCACTCCAGCGAGCGGGATTCCTAATTAACTTGACCAAATGCAACTTTGCTCGGCCACACGTGCTGTTTCTGGGCTTCCAGATCAGTGCCGACGGGATACGAACAGACCCGGAGAAGATCGAGAAAGTGAAGAACTGGCCCAGGCCGACCAACTTGAAGACGTTGAGGAGCTTTATCGGTTTTTGTAGCTACTACCGCCGATTTATCAAGGGATTCGCGCAGATGGCTGCTCCCCTACATGCGTTGGTCAAAAAGGAGACAACTTGGTCCTGGGGCGACTCGCAGGAGACCGCTTTTCTCACGTTGATTCAACACCTAATCAACACGCCGGTGCTCAACTACCCTGACTTCTCGAAGCCGTTCATCATCGAGTCGGACGCGTCAGGGATCGCCATCGCCGCCATCTTGGCCCAGGAGAACGAGAAGAAGCAGCGACACCCTGTGGCCTACGCCAGTCGCAGTCTCCGCCCGAACGAGCTAAACTACAGTGCTACGGACCGCGAGTGTTTGGCGCTGGTATACGGTATCCAGCAGTTTCGGGTGTACATTTTTAACCACCAAGTAACTTTAATCACTGATCACAACGCGTTACGATATTTACAGGAGAAACAACTAGTACAACGGCTGGCCCGTTGGGCTTTGCAAATCCAGGAAATCATGCCCAACATCGTCTATCGTCCAGGACGGGTCAACCACGGAGCCGACGCCTTGTCGAGGATGCCTCACGACAAACTGGAGGAGCGAAACCTTCACGGCATCTCGGACGTGAATCTTTCGGAGGGGAGACCATACGCGGAATTGGTCACGCAGCGGGTGCCGTACGACGACATGCTGGTGATGAAGGTTCACCTGGACATGCCGGTCAGCCGGCCTCTTTGGAAACACCTCACCGACAGCGGGCTAGATTTGTTACCGCCACTCGACCAGCCTGCGGTAATGAACGCCTGCGTGATGGGCACCATGGGACACTTTCGCGACCGGATTCATGCATTACCGGTCTTGCCGATGATGCAGGTGCCAACCAGACAGGATATCGAGCAGCTTGCCGCCATGCATCAAAAACAGGACCCGAAATGGTCGGCAATGATCACCTACAAAAACACGGGTGAATTGCCGGCAGATTTGGAACTTTCCAAATGGATTCAACGTTACCAGGAGGAGTACGTTGTCACGGGCGAATTGCTTTGGCACGTACACACCGTTCCAGCAGCACCGGGCACCAACCCGGCGGACCAACTTCAACGATTGCAGCTCTGCATCCCGCTGCCTCTTCGGCCCCGTCTGTTGTACGATCACCACGGGGCACGGACGTCAGGACATTTCGGCATCAGTAAGACCTACAACAGGATGAAGCGGCTGTATTATTGGCCGCAAATGCGACAGGACATCGCTCAACAGGTGCACGGTTGCCTGCTGTGTGCTACTCGGCGTGGCCAGTCGCCCACGGAGAACCCCCCGATGGGGATGATGCCTCTTCCAGTGGAGCCGTTTCAACGACTCTACATGGACACACTCAAACTCAACCTCACTGCCACTGGATACACCTACGTCCTGGTGGTGATGGATGCCTACACCAAATTCGTAGTGGCGCAGCCGTTGCGAGACCGTAGGGGTCATACGGTTGCACGAGCGCTGCTGGACCGGGTCTTTATGATCTTCGGTCCCCCGAGGGAAATTGTCTCGGATAACGGAACGGAATTCAAAAATCACTCGGTTCGGCGTTTAACGGAGATGTACGACATACGACACCGCTGGGCCCTGCCCTACTCACCCCGGACCGGAGGATTAGTGGAGAAAATGAATTCTACGCTGGCCAACATGCTGTCTCGACTGGTGAACAAGGAGGCGGACGACTGGGACCTCAACTTGTCCACAGTAGTCTACGCCTACAACGCCACACCCCAGTCGGCTACGCAGTTGCCGCCTGCGGAGATGGTATTTCTACGGCGTCTGCATCTGCCCAGCTCAGTGCCTGGGGCCCACCTGACCGGAGATCGAATGGTGGACGGCCCCACCGACGAGGATCGACGACAGACTTGGCAGCGTGATCGGCACTTGCTGGAGGACAACTTACGACGCGCCCAATTGACCAACCAGGAGCGATTCAACCAACGATGGGGCGTTAAGGAGACGAAAATCCGGCCGGGCGACAAGGTGATGCGGTACGACCCTGGAGTACGGACGATGAAGCTGGCCATGCAGTACACCGGCCCCTACCAGGTGGTCGAGCTCCAGGGACACCAGGCGGTCATCGTACCGATCGGAGGGAGAGACAATACCCCTCGACGGGTACACCTGCAACATTTGTCGCGCTGCTACCCGGAATTGGAAGGACCGAGTTTCCTGGGACGAAAGGGAGCGGAACAGCTGCAGGCTCCGGCCCCGGAGCTTCCTGCCCTTCCAGAGGAGCGAGAGGAGACTGGCGAGGGAGACATGGAGCAGGACCATCTCCCAGAGCCAGAGGAGGACCGAATCCCGTCCGACCTGGATGAGGAGGAGGAGATCGAGTACTAAGACCCGCAACCTGCCTTGTACATAGTGTATATAGATGTTCGCGCGACCGGGTCACCATCCTATCTCCTACCTCCTACCCTCCTACGTAGAAGCGCTCCGACTCATCACAAGACTGGCTGCTAGCGGCGTAGTGCCGCCCATCTCTCCCCCTCTTGTCGCATAGAGGCGCGGGATTAGTTACGAGGATTCGCTGGCGCGTCGGAGTGTGGTGTCTCAGTGCTTACGCTACCTAATTCTAGCCCCAACCAGCAACTGCCGCCAGCTATGTCGTCTGGGACGAGTGAATCACCGGGGCTGCCCTACGTCCAGCGGTAAACCACTGCGTCTGCCTGTCGGGATCTGTTTTGTTTGCATCCTCTAGTGGTGTTGGCACTAGTTTAGTTGCTTCACTCACTTCCTGCTTGGCGTGATTTCTTTTTGCCGGCCACCTACAACACTACAATGACGTTTTTGAACAACATTCCTTGTTACAGTCCGGGCTACAAGACGCAGCCTCTGCCACCAGACAAACTATTGTTTGTGTTGTGTTGGTTAGAGTCAAGGAGTGCGCAACATTGGGCAGCCATGGCCAGTCAACCACCGCCCGGACCGAGTCGATCGCCAGATGGAGGAGGAGAGGGCCCCGGCAGGAGGCACGCGGAGAAACCCACGCCGATGGAGGAGGAGCCGGACCGACCAGCCCCATTGGGTCGATCTAGTCGCCGACCACCGTCGAGCAAGGGCAGCCGTCCGCTGTCACGGCCGGGATCGACACCACCACCACCGCTACTACAGGTACGACCGCCAGTGCCCGTCACTCACCAAGTGGCGGCAGGAACGTCGCAGAGCGGTGATCAGCAATCGCCGCCGCGCAAAACATTTCCGGAGAAACCAAGGACCAAGAAAAAACACTATGACTCTGCCAGTGAGGACGACTCGTCTGCGTCGAAGCACGAACCGGAGCCACAACGACGTCGGCCTGATCGTAGTCCAGGCCGTCGCTCTTCGAGAGGACCGGAGACACATGATTCTGCCAGACAACCGACTACCAGCAGTAAACGGACGGCAGATCCAGCGGAGACTGTCCGTTCGTCCAAACGATCGAGACGGGACAATGCTCGCTCTACACCCTCGTCGAGTGAGCGTTCTGGCCAACCACCTGTCGCTCGTCCGCCATCGGGGCCAGGAGATGATCAGCAGGGCTCCAAGGAACAACCTGAACGCGGTAGGAAGTCCAGTCCGAAAGGGAGAAAGGAGTCTGCTGACCGTGCCGGCCCGAGTAAGCAAGAAGGGCCTGCTAGTCCGCGGAAACATCACCATCATCATCATCGCAGTAAGAGTGGACATACTAGCTCACGGAGCCACGTGGAGAGAAGTGACCGAGCCGGCTCCAAGGGCCGGAAGGAGAAGGAGGCCAGCCCTAAGGGCCACCGGGACAGGAGCGAGCGCGCTAGCTCTCGGAGTAGGACAGAGAAGGTTGAACGAGCCAGTTCACGTGGCCGAGCGGAACGAGAGGAGCGAGCCAGCTCGCGCGGCAGGACAGGACATGACGAACGTGCCAGCTCGCGGGGTCGGACAGAGAAGGGAGGACGAACCAGTTCGCGAGGCCCCACTGAACGGACCAGTTCTAAGGGCCGACGAGACGGAGAAGAGAAAACCAGCTCCAAGGACCGCCGAGGGCGTGACGATCGTCCCAGCTCGGACAGACGCGATTCCAGAGGAAGGACAGGCTCTGACCGACAACCAGAGCGGCCGCGTTCGCCTGTCTTTGCCCGACCCGGTCGTGGACGTGGAGCCTGGGGCCCTGCCTCAGGGGGACGACCCGGCCGATCAGATTTCCAACAAACTCGAGCGCCGCGCTCTGCACCGGTACTACCTGATGTCACGGACGAGAACGAGTGGCAAAAGCAACGGGTGCCTTCGGTTACGCGGAAACCTGCTCGTACACGTAACACTGCCGGAATTGGTTTGCCACCGTCTGAACCTCCCGGCCGCGATTCTCGAGGTTATGAACCATGGCCAGACTGGCAGTTAGAGGAACAGGAAGACTACGAGCTCTACTACACTGAGGAGCAGATCTACAAGTGGATGGAAGCAGCGGCAGCGGCAACGGGTGACCCCACGGCCACCCAGGAAGTTATGGAGGTGGTCACCGGCATCGAGCGAGGAGAGTGCCGAGACCAACAGTGGCTCACTAACCGACCGAGGAACGAGTACACCGAGGAAGAGATCTTCCGGCCGGCTGATTTGGAAGCTATTCAACACCATCTCCGACCAGAAGTAGTCGAGCAACGCAAACGGAGTAGAGAATGGGCACGACAATGGCTCATTCTGGAGGCGCACCCACCTCGAGGAGTGTTCCCGGAGACCCCGTTACGAACCGATCTTCCAGCGGAACCACCTGTCGGTCCAGACAAGAAAACCTTGGAGAGCGAGCTGTCGATGTACAACATCCGACCGATGCCCGACGGCAGAGGCCAACAACTCTACCAGGAGACTCTTCCAATGGCCCAGCTAGTAACGCCGCTGGACTTTTCGGGGATGACCAGCGAGGACTGGGCCCGGTATTCTACCCAACGCCCAGAGAACATGGATGCTGATTGGACTGAGTACTACTCTCAAATCAAGCTGGACGACTACCCGTTGAACGAGCTGGAACGGATGGGTGTCGCCCCAGGGACGCACACCTTTCGGCCCGGAGACTACATTGGCACGCCGCCGGTAATGGGACCTATCTACCAGGAGCAGACAGAGGCGTACAACGACCATCCGTCCATTGGCCGTGTGGACCCCACTCAGCCTAACAAGAATGGGCGGTTCGAAACCGCCATCCAGATAGCTCCCGTTCGCAACACCAGACCGGCCGAACTGATCGCGGACTTGTGTGCAAAATCGGAAAAGGGAATCTGGTGGCGCACCTACGAGTCGATACAGGAACGTCGCCGTGCCAAGCGAAGACGTCCCAACATAAAGGACCTCTCTATCCAGCCGGAACGCGACCATCGGCTCGTGAAGATGTTGATCAAACTCTACGTTTTCAACCCGGAGGCGTCGGCAGCCAACATCCCGTATCACACTGTGCCACAACATGCCATGATTCGGACGCTTTTGGAGGCCACCCCTGCTGGGCGGTTTCCGACGCCGTACGTCGTGGAAGGAGAGTATCAGGTTTCTGACCTGAATATGATACTATCTGACATGCTCCGACACTCGCAGTTCCTGTTCCACGGCTTGGCCATCATTTCCATCGACTTCGAAGGATGGTCCATCGGAGGAGACTTGCCGCTGTCTGTAATAATGGACCGGGAGCTGTTTCGGGTCATCAAGGAGGTGGAGCCGACCACAGAGGTCTGCCGAGCTAGTATCTTGGTGGACGATCCTGTCGCTCGAAACAAGATCGAGGAGGTTCTGGTTCAGGCTTTTGAGAAATTCGACAAAAGTCTGGACGAGGAATACAACCGCAGGAAGGCTGCCGTCAACAAGGCTCAGAAATGGGCCGCTCAGAAACATTCTACTCCGGAACAACAACGGGAGGCCAAACAAGCGGAAAAGGAGGCTCTCCACCACCTGCAGAACCTAACTACCAAACGGTACGCCAAGGCCTATGCGAACGCCAGTTCCTTCAACCCGAAGAAGTCTGGTATCACCATCCCTCGCCGGACACGACTGATAAGTGCCATCGACGCGGTTAGGCGAGCCAATTGCTACGTGTTGGTCAACGCGGTGGACCCTTTCTACACGGGCGCGCCATTGTCCGTGATGTCTATCACTTCTACCGGATGCACGCCGCTGGTCGTTCTGATGCATGCTATGACGGAGCTCCCGCCTTTCCTGCACGAAGTGCTCTGCAACCCGCGGATCATCAAGATCGGGCTTGGATCGGCACAAGATCAGGTGATGCTCAGGAACTGCACCCACTACAACGGACAACGGTGGAACTACCTAACCACCGAGAACGGATACGTCGACCTGCAGGACTGGCTGTCAGAATTGGAGGGCTCCCACCTGACCCGAGGAGAACGGGTAGGAGCCACCACTCTCTCCACTCTCTACCTTGGAGCCGGATACCCAAACAACTTCAAACAGACAATGCAACTCTCGTCCTTCATGCCCAGTCCACGAGGAGACCCGATTCCGCGGCCGCAGACGGACTATGCAGCGCTGGACGTGGTGGACATTATGGCCGGAGCAGCGGCCGTCGCGTGCATTACGCCTGACTTGGTGTATTGCTCGCCTACGGACGACGAGGAAAAGCAACTTGCTATTCGCCTGTTCAACGGTCTACGAGCAGCCTTCATGTCTCCGGACATCGAGATCGCCCGGTCGATGGCGCCGAAACCCAACGAGCCGGTTTTCTTTCGTCTGAGAGGAAATCCTAGGAAGGATGAGGTGCGTCGCGCGGCCCAAATCGCTCAACAGTTGGACCAGTACGACCGGATCGAAGAAGTGGACCAGAGCCGAGTTGCGAGCTTCTACCAATTCAAGGGCGAACTGGAGAACACCGCCCTGGCCATTCAAAAGGAAGGCGAGGCTCTCAACTACGTGCTGAACCAAATCATCTTTGGTTACCGCAACCACGCCCGACAGGCCTACGAGGTCTGGAAACACAAACCGGAGGCTTATGGCGCGACCCGCTACATGAGCCGATGGGACGAGGAAGTGGTGTCGGTGGAGCAACGACAAGCTGGCCCTCAATCGGATCGGGCCACCTTCATGTTCTTCGGTTACACACAACCTAGAGGACGACCACTGATTGCGGCTATCACCACCGATCTCCGGGGATTGGTTCTGGCGCGAAGGAAGGCTATCGTTCACTACCATCGGTGGCTCGCCGAGAAACCCGCGGACACCTTGTCTCTCGAGGAACAGGCCAGGAGAACTCAAATACTCGACCGCTACCCTGATCAAGAGGTGTCCGGCGTTCACGATGAAGTCTGCCTCACCGGAGGAGACGTGGTCTGGTTGGACGCCATGCGACGAGCCATCATGTTTACGCTGGCCGGAGAGGAACCACCCATCTATCGACCAGATACCATCATTCGTCCAGGGAGACCGGCCACCCACGCCGAGGTGCGCCAGGGGATTCGATCGAAACCTGGACCGCTGTCCGACATGCTCGCCCAGGAGACCAGGATCGTCGCTCTCAAAGGACACTGGCCACCACCGGACCGCGAAGCCATGGGCCACGGGGACCTCCGCATGATGCAGATGTCTTTCCGTAAGGCTTTCTCAGGACCGCGGGCCGCGTTCGACTATGCCATCTTTCGACCCTGTTGATCAACTACTACCAGATGGGCGAACACAAGGAGGACGCTTACCGCCTGTTGCGACAACTGGACCAGATCCACCCGCGTCAGACCCCGGACGAGTTACTACTGACCCATCAACAGGACTTGACACTGTTGATGATGGAGTTAGTGAAGGAGAGGGATCTGCGATTTGTCAGCTGGCAACGAAGGAAACAACCTGTGGGATGGGAGCCATCCAGGCCAGTGGAGTTTGGTCCCCTGGTACCAGACGCCGAAATGGCCTTCCAGTATGACTCGCCGCCGGTGCCCCGACACTTCTCGTTCCTTTCAATGGATCTTCCACACCCACATTCAACCTGGCGAATTCTTCAGAGAAGGCCGACCCGGCATTGGCGAGACGCAGAGAGCGGACGCGGTTCTTCGAGAGAAGGACCACCAACTGGTACCTGGCCAGGGAACAACGGCGCAACATGCTTATGGAGAACGCCTGCCGAGGACTCAGACCAACCAGTGGTGCAGCCACCCTCATCAGCGGCTGCTGAGCGACGGGTGGAGTCAATGGACGCGAGACCGGCCTCGGCGGCAACGGTGCCAGGTGGAGACCGAGAAACCCCTGGCACAGACGAACAGATGGAACAGGGCGATCAAGAACCGCCCGCCGCGAGGAATACTGACCAACACGATCAACGTACCCAGAGAGGCGACACGGTCGATGAAATGAGTGACACGGCCATCCTAGGACGGTCTGGCGAAGGTGATGAGGAGTACAGCAGATCGGAGATGGACGAGGGACAGTCGGACGTTCGCAGTGTCGTGAGATCGGAAGTGTCTGCCCCCAGGACTCTGGCACTAACACCTGGAATGCCGCCGGTCACCGTGAAGGAGGAAAAGGAAACTACTCCGCCCCCGGCGCAAGAGCCCATGGATACCTCTGGTTCCATGGCGATGGCGGCCAGCG
>JASANB010000115.1:0-41806 GCA_030248155.1 Sabatieria punctata | reverse complement strand
AAAAATCGCTTATTTGGGCTGAAATACAGCTAAAAAGTGCTGTTTTGCAGGCGATTTTGGCAATTTTTGTGTGTGAAAGTGTAAAAAATTGCAAAAATTTGCTCGAAAATTTACTTGCCAGAAAAATCGGAGGGGGGGTCGGTGAAATCGTCTCGGGGGGGGGGGGGTCTGGCCTAAGTCGGGTGGGGGGCAGACCCCCCCTGTTACATGTATGGTTGTACCAAATATGGTGTCACGAAGCATGCCATGGGCTGGAAAAATCCGGAGGGGGTGTGGAGGTAGTCTCGGTGGTCCCACAAAACTCCGAAAATCGCGAAAACTTTTTCCTTCCAGGAGGGGGGCGTGAGGGGTATTGGCCGGCGAGAGGTAAACCCCCCTCACCCCGGCCCATGTATTTCACGAAGTGATACAATGTAAGGTACCGATGCGATGCACTGGAAGTTCCATTGCAATGGCATCACTTTGAAGTTGATCCGATACCGTATAAGTGAAGAAACCACTGATGTGGTTTTAGAGAAATACTGCAACAAGTCGGTTTGTGGGGAAAGCACTCGATGGGCCGGCATCTGCCGTGGAAGAAGCACTGTGGCCATCCGACCAGAATGCGCGAGGACGTCAGACCTATCCATTGGAGTGTGCGACCGAAGTCCTACATCTATAGAACTAAAGTAGGACACTCTCGCTTAGTCAGCTGCTCTTATGCGTAGCAGTCAACATTGCAGGACTGGGATGACTTCCCCAACGGCCGGTGGGGTCTGAGCAGTAGTCCGGCGTTCGGCGATCTCAAGGACTATTATTTGTTTTATCTGAAAGGGCAGAAGCCAAAGGAGGAGCTGCTGAAGTTGTGGGGCCAGGAACTGAAGAGCGAACGGGATGTGTGGAAAGTGTTTCACTGTTTTCTCACCGGAAAGGAGAATGCCGCTGGTGTCAAGGTAAACTGGTTCGAGGTTTTAGTCTTAACAAGCGTCCACACTGCTTGCTGCAGGTGACGCGACTGCCGTGGAACGAAACTGAGACAGAAAACGAAACCATTCTAGTCAAAGATCAGCTGGCTTGGTGCAACGAACGCGGCATCTTGGTTAGCTGTCGTTGTTTAATTAGAATGGTTTTTAATCAGTGCTCTGTGATTACAGACGATCAATTCGCAGCCGGCGGTCAACGGCGCTCCGAGCACCGACCGATTGGTAGGTTGGGGAAATGCTGGAGGCTACTGCTACCAAAAGGTAGACGCCGCCATTAACTATTGTACCAGTTACAAATGTGTCAGCAGTTTTAGGCTTATCTGGAATTTTTCACCAGCAGAGATAACGCAGAGGCGCTGCTGAGAGTCCTGCCCCAGTACCCTCAAGTCAGCTACCACATTATTAATCATAATGTAAGCAGGTTAACTTTTGTAAAAATGTCTCCACATGCGTATACGTTGTCTGTCGGTTGGTGCTACGTATAATTTCGACAATTGCTGCAAGTTTTACTGGTGGTCGAAATTATACGGATGACAAGATAACGAGGTGTCAGGGTATCGGGTGGGTACCCCTGCTCCCTGATGACCGGTCCGGTACTGCTTGAACCGACACTATCTATGTAATGTGCCGGCATAGTTGGTGTAGTGGTTTAGGCCGCAAAGCCACTGTGCGCGTGGTCATGCGCTCATCTACTCGGCGTGGCAATTTTCTTGTCGCAGAGTTAGTTGTCGTCGGCACAAACCCCAACCTACAATGTAGGCCACCGAAAGCTGGTGACAGCGAGTAGGTAAATGGAGCTTCCGTTGCACCTAAAGCTACAATAGCAACCACACGTGTGTTGGGACAAACGGAAACGGGGACAGCTAAAACTGAGACCCGCCCAGACTGACACCGAGCATAAGTGCTGTGCCGGCTAGTAGGGAAGGAAGGGCAGAATGTGGGTGTAAGTGATGGGCCCGCAGTGTGACCTAACGCAAGGGCTGCGGCCCCGCCCGGATATTCCGTCTATGTAATGTACTGCGTTACTGATTATGCCGACAAATCCGTCACTGTAATTCACGTATTAGTTGTGGTGACTGTTTATTTCGGACCAAGTGCAAGTGTTTTAGGGAGAGTTCGACCACACAAATGCCGTGGGAACGAATGCGAACGCGGTTACGTGGGGCGTGTTTCCGGGAGCAGAGATAGCGCAGCCAACAGTAGTCGATCCTATCAGTTTTCGAGTTTGGAAGGACGAAGCCTACGACGCCTGGCTATCCCAGTGGGCGTGTCTCTACGCGTCCGGCTCGCTCAGTCACACCGTTTTGCGCAGCATTCATGACAACTACTGTCTGGTTAACTTGGTCGACAACGACTTTCCGCAGCCCTGTTGTCTGTGGGACGTACTGTCGGAAATGCTCAACCTGACAAAGCAGAGGACCGAGCAGAACGGAACAGTGGCTCCTCCGTAATGTACCAGCTCTTTTACAGTTTTGTTTTATTACTCCTGTTGCACTTTGTTTTTGTGATAGCACGGTTACCTTCCTTCATTCAATGCAGGTCAATGTTCGATGAGGCTAGTTTTAGATTTTAAATTAGTGTTGTGAATGGACGTCGTACAATGTGCTGTTGTTGGATTATTTTTGAAGTACACGATTTTGAAGTTTCTAGCGGTTTAAAGGACAAAGAGAGAGTGATCACCAGATGCCTTTCCGCTTTCCTTTTTCGTATTTGAACATCTGAATCTCGATGTTGTTCGCAATTTCGCTGGCAGTCTTGTTCTGACCGTAATAATCGACGAATAATCCTTCGGGGTCTACCAAGTACATGATTACTGTGTGGTCCACCTAAAGTTGTACGTTTTAAGGTGATGAACAGAACTGCCCAAAAATCAGAGGGTGGGTCTAGTTGGTAGGTTAACGGAAGAAAACGGGTGACATGAGAGGTGGTTAACTGCAGAGCGGGGTATAGAGCCACACAAAAAGACTTTACTATGTAGTCGTTATCCTGATCCTTGGGACCTTGGCTGTGGTAGACTCGGAATGCTTTGCACACTTTTTCTACTTGTTCCTTGCTGCCAGTGAATCCCATCAGTTTAGGCGAAAATTCTAAACATTGGCTATGCGTTATAGAGCACGAATTACTGATTTAAAAAATTAATTTAATTGTAATTGAAAATCGCATAATTGGCCCTTTTTTAATTTTAATTCAATTACTTTAATTGAAATTCAAAAGTTGGGCCATAATTTAATTGCAATTTAATATATTTACAATTATTTCCTGTGCTGAATGTAAGGAAATGCGTAAGTATTAGAGGCGCTAGCGACTTCATATAAACCTATTTAGGGTTTGTAAGTCAAAACAGTGATTTTTGGACGAATGGTGGGTTGACACCCCTTTTTGGCGAAGGTACCTAGGAAGTGATGTTGCTCAAAAATTAAATTGAACAGCTAGCACCAATGTAAAGGTACCTTCGCAGTATTGTTTGACGGCTTGCACGGTGTCTCGCTGTTCGTCAACAGTGAAAAACAACGGCTGAATAGGCGGGGTGGTGGGATTTGCATCTAAAAGATTCAGTGGGGACGTTATTCATCCAAAAAACGAGCAAGTAGCTCGCACCCAAAATCTCAGCCACTTCACACATTTTCTCTATTTCATCGGGGCAAACGTCTGGACAGTGTGTGAAACCAAAGTAAATGAGCACCCATTTTCCGTGATAATCAGTAGAAGTTTCCTTTTTCCCATGCATATTAACCAGTTCCCAAGGACCGCCGAGTTTGGCCTTGCCCAAGATCTGACGACGTTTTCTCTCTTTTTCTAAACAATCTCACGGTAAACTGGCTGCTCAGCGAGACAAAGCCAAAGCAACTAGCCTAAGTCCTTGTTCGACTTGATGTACAACATAACCAGCAACACCACCCCGCCCGCTCCTATTGTAACTGCGAAATTGAACCACGTAAACTTCTAAACATTCCGTAGCATTTCTGACAGAATCTGTGGACAAAATGACAAGTAACTGGATCTTTTTCAGACTGTTTCGAGGGTCCGCTGGCTCGGAAACGTTGGCTGTTGCAGCAATAAACGCTAGGTCGTTTCAGAAAGCAATGATGGTTGTACAGAGTGGCGGCGTGATAGCCACAGTACGTTCGGGAAAGTGATGGCCATGTGGTCTGAAACTTTGTAAAGTCAACACGAAGTACTTTGTAAAGTACAACACGAAGTAACACATAATGCAAAAAAGTTCGCTGCGAGTAGGGTTCGAACCTACGCGGGCATTGCCCATTGGATTTCAAGTCCAACGCCTTAACCACTCGGCCATCGCAGCACAGAAACAACAACCTCCAAAATATGTTTGTCAACAACGAAGATGACCTCACGCACTTTAATTGAACAATTTTCGACAACATTAGTCATTACAAGCAGAAAAACTGCAGTTGTCACCGGTGCGCCTTCGTTACAGTTTTCATTGTCGCTTTCCCATCTATGTATTCGACCAAAACACACTAACCGGCGATTTCGAAGCGATAATCCGACAGAATCGGCTAGTGAACGCTCTCCTAAGACCAAGCATTTCCTTTTCTCAGTCCACAACTGTCAGCTAGCTATTGCGGAACGGTAAACACAAACTTCGTTAACGCACTAACTAATCTGAATGAAGCACGCTTTTGCACGAGAACAAGTTCAAAATCTGAATCTGCGCGGATCAACGCTCACGCTTCCTTCACTGCTCGGGCGCCGATTTTCTTTTAAGGCTGCAGTCAAGTCTCGTCCCGCCCGCCTCATTAGTAAAAGGACTGAAGCAATGCAACTTCCAGTTGATACTTGGCTAACAATCAAGGTTGCTAACCTCCAGACTGAGTTTAATTGAGCAGAAATCGGAAGGTTACAAACAAACGTCAAACCGGGATGCTTGAGTGTGTTAACTGCAACTACTATAATTAGTGTCATTGATTGAGTCGAGAGTTGTATCAAATTTTTGGTCAGATTTTCCTTCTTGCTTACGTGTATTCTAAATGATGAAACACAAATAGAGAACTAATTTTCAGTGTGAACTAGTGCTGAAATTACTGCCAAATCTGTACTGCGTTTTGTTCGTTCGATCGATTTCTCTCATGCTGTGGTGATACGTAAACGTTAGTTATCCATGTTGGTACCTTTCTCTTCCCTCGACTTTCTTTGTGTTGTGCGGATATAAACAGTTGAATAGTGAAAGCTTCGGCTCCTACGCCCAGAATTCTGCCACTTGGCTGACACTGCCACTTTGTAAATCTCTGCTCAATTGGCGGATTGGCAAGTGCGAATACATACCATTACCAACACTTACATACCAACTTGGTATGTAAGTGTTGGTAATGGTAATGGTAATGGCTTTTCTTAAACCGTTTATGATTTGACTTATAATGAGCTTATTCACCAGTGTAGTCTTAGTCCTATTTGGTTGTTACAGTAGCTGCTCAGAGAAGACTGTTGTCGTTTTATCAATACTATCATGGTGCCCGTTACAGCCCTGTAGATCTTAGTAATGCTGTTAGAGTAGGCGTGCGAAGAAGTGAACGTTTAAACTTAGCTCATAGCTGTCACGTTGAGCTGACCAGTCGTACGGTCGCCACGGGCAGCACTTTGTTTTACGCAGCCTCTCGTATCTGGAATGCCTTACCCCAGTCTGTTGTTATAAGAAATTTGTCTGGTTTTAAAAGGTTTGTTACTGATGATTCGTTTCAGGACTTTGTAATCAGACAGCAGCAACATGTACATATATAGGCTTTGTTTTATTTGTTTTACCTTGTTTTATTGCTTCTGCCTACATTGTAAGTTTTACAGGTGTCTGGCTTTAAAAGAGAAGTAAAAGATTGATTGATTGATTGATTGATTGATTGATTGATTGATTGATTGATTGATTGATTGATTGATTGATTGATACACTGGCCCAACCAGACACTTACAAAATTTTACACCCCCTTGTAAAACCCTGGATACGCCACTGAAGAAGTCGCATGCCAAGTTGCACGGCCTTTAGGCTTAGGTGGAGTGGCACGCTGGTACTGGTACATGCTGGTGCAGATACATCTGTAGGCGTCGACGCCCGCTATTCTACCTATGGTTAGATTTGCGTTGCATCGTGTTTCTTTTATTATAAATAAAAAGGAGGTACGTCGGGCGGCAGGGTTGCCAGGTTAGGAGTTTGCCTCCTAGATCTAGGAGTTTTTGATTTGGGATTGGAGGAAAATTTTGAGATTGGAGTTAGGAAGTTTTTCTGGGAGTTTTTAAGTTCTGGGTCGGAGTTTTTGATTTTTAGGATTTTTCAAGGAGTTTTCTGGGATTTTTTTAGGATTTTCATCTTCATGTGTCTTCATAATAATTGCTGGTTTTCTCTCAAAAATCACCTGTTCCTAGCTAAAAAATGAATTTTTGGCAACCTTATGTTTTGTGAACTGATAAGATGAGCTTTACTCCAGTTTTTTATATCTTTGTCTTGTCCTCATCTAATTGTGTCATATTGGCATTGTGGTCTTCTTTGTTGTACCTACACTGCAGTACATTGTAGGTTCAGCGAACATATTTCACGATCGATTAATGATTGACTTGGCAAACACAGTAAAATTGATGATTCAGATAACCATTGCATCTGTAATAGCTATGAGCTTTGTTTTGCCTGGAGTTATACCAAGAATGCATAAAAGAGTAGCAAGAATGTGCCGCTCAGCGGCCGGCCGAGTGTCGATGCGCTGTACCAAAATTACTGGAGGGGTCGCGAAATTCGCGACCCCTCCAGTAATTTCGGGAGGGGTCGCGAATTTCGCGACCCCTCCAGTAATTGCGCATGCGCTTTATTGCAGCGCAACCTGATTTTTTAGCGGGTTATTCAATCTGTCTTTGGGAATATAGCTGCCGCCGTTGATTTCTCAAGTCTACGGCAACATGATAAAGGGAAAGAAAGGTAAAAAAACTGGAATATGCAAGCAGGTGGCATGTGTACATAACCAAGCTCATGTGCTGCGTTCAAAATGGAAAAATTCACAAATGCAAAAAGCCTGATGCATTTCACAGATATCTTGCAATCTTGCCTTGCAATTGGACACTTATTTTAGTTATTGTGATGATTGAAGATCTTACACCAACTATGCAATGAATTGCCGTTGTAGAAAATCACTAAACATTTTGTTGACGTCATTCTTGCTCAGAAATCAGGTTGCGCTGCAATAAAGCGCATGCGCAATTACTGGAGGGGTCGAGAAATTCGCGACCCCTCCCGAAATTACTGGAGGGGTCGCGAATTTCGCGACCCCTCCAGTAATTTTGGTACAGCGCATCGACACTCGGCCGGCCGCTGAGCGGCACATTCTTGCTACTCTTTTATGCATTCTTGGTTATACGATAAGATTTGACGGATAGGAACGAAAAAATTCTAACTCATAGGCTAAAGGCAGAACCTTTTTGCTTTCTTTGCACGTTTTACTTTATTTCTACTGTATTCAAATCTATTGATATCGAACGATTTCAAGACATTTTCAAACCTTTTTACACTTTAATTTGCTAGTAAACTGCAGTGGCGTATTCAGGAGGGTTTTGGGTGGGTACGTTTACGAGGGAGACGCCCAGTTCGCCGCGACCCGTTCGCCGCGCCCAGTTTGCCGCGGCCGGTTTGCCGCGAGCCGGTTCGCCGCAGGGTTATTCCGCCGCGGACCGGTTCGCCGCAGGTAATGATTTTTAAATTCGGTTTAGCAAGCGCACATGTACTGTGGCAGCTTAGTATATGCAATTTTTTTAATGATTAGTCTTGTTAGTAACCGGTAAGACTACCCGGAAGCGCGGGACGGTCAACAGACAACAGAGCCTAAGACGCCCCACGCTACCACCTGTGCAAAGAGTAACAGACAGCCTGGCGCTGCATGGTGAAGCGACGTAGGGGAGCAGGATGTGCGCTCCCGCGCGGACGTGAGCAGGGTCCAATGTTTCCGCCACCTGAGCATTTCCGCATACCCTTCGGGGTCAATGTAGAGTGGACTATAAATACGGCCCCAGGTCAACCCTGGCTAGTTCCCAAATGGTAACACCTTTCCCGAGCATGCAGCTTGTTTCTGTTAGCTGCTTTGTTTGTTGTCTTCGGACTCATGCTCATGCTAGCCTACTTGCCATCGACTCCTCTTTGCGACAAACACTAGCCGCGCCGAGGGGGTGAACGTGTGCAGTCGCCTCGCTACACACGCACACAGCAGTCGGTGCCCTAACCACTCGACCAACTGCGCTGGCGAAAGCTTATTTTTTTTAAAAACCTAGCAGCACAACAGAGCCTTATAATAATTTTTGGCCTGACTTCATAATATGCCAGTCCTGACATGTTGTACATTTTGTACTACACACTACCACATTCTCTTCACATAATATGCTACGTCTACGTACTACACACTAACACATTCACATACTAAGCTGTCACAGTACATGTACGCTTGCTTGCTAAACCGAATTTAATAATTATTACCTGCGGCGAACCGGTCCGCGGCGGAATAACCCTGCGGCGAACTGGCTCGCGGCAAACCGGCCGCGGCGAACCGGCCGCGGCGAACTGACCCCAACCCGTTTACGAAGGAGGTGCAGAGAGAAAAAATTGTTAAAAATAGGAGAAACGAAATTACGTACTAAAACTGTGTAGTTTATGCTCAGAAGGCCGTTAATGTTTTTGATACAGTGCGTTTTTGAAGGCTTATTTTCAAAATTTTCTCCCACTGGCGACTTCAAAATTTTTAATCCTCTTTGAAATATCCTGGATACGCCAACTGGTAAACTGTCTGGCTCACCAAATTCTACTGAAAAAATTCGACTGCCAAATTTTAAGTGCTTTAGAATCATACATGTACTAGGGGGGGTTTGGGGGGTTACCCCCCCCCCTGCTGGAAAGGCCAAACCCCCCCCTCCCCCCCCCCCCCCGAGACAGGTTAAGGGACCCCCCCCGACCAAAAAATACAAGTGGTGGTAGTGGCTCCAGTATTAACAAACTGGGTCAGAAATCACTAATTTTTAGCCTAAAATTCACTTGAAAAGCCTTTGGAAACGGAATTTGGCGTTTCCACTGCTGATATTTAAGAAAAATTGGTGTTTTTGGAAGCTCTTTTTGTCATTTTTTGCTTGTTTTTAGCTTTAAAACGCTATTTGGCAGCTTAAAATAGCGATTTTTAGCGTCCTTACTGAAAAAAACGTGCTAAAAACGCATTTCTAGGCGTTTTGGAGCTTTTTGAAATTTGGGACCCCCCACCTGGGCGAAACCCCCCCTCGACCCCCCACCTGAGGAAAACCCCCCCTACCCCCCTCCCCCCAGGTCGGCCCGGAGCTGTTACATGTATGTTTAGAATTTAGGAGTTTTTTCTAGGATTTTTTAAAATTTTTAGGAGTTTCTGGGAGGTTTTTTAGTGTGTTTCTAGGAGTGAACTGCCTTTGAAACCTGGCAACCCTGTCGGGCGGTGGCTGGGTAGGATATTGGAGAAGTGAAAAAAGTTTAAAGTGACTTGTCCCATTGTGGTCGATTGAATTCATAGGAGTAACGTGCGAGTAGATTCAGAGTAGGTGGACCTAATTTGGGTGGGGAAAACCGACTTTTCCCCACGTCACTCTCTGCTAGCTACGTTAACGTTTATAAAAAATGCCCGTTTCACAGAAAAGTGGGTAACATCGGTTTTATCGGTCCCTCAGCGGCCGGCACAATAGGCAGGCACATGGTCTGAGGGTCGGTTTGAGCCCCTCTCGCGGCGGCCATTTTCGTTAGAATAAAGCGATTTTGTTGCGGTAAAAAAGTGATAAAGCGATCAATTTTAGGCTAAACTGACTTTTAGGGGTCCCTAACGAAAATTTCAATTTTATCTGCCGTATTCAGTTGACTCATAAGCCTAAGCCTAAGCAAGAAAGTGATTAATTAATATATAGAGAAGGGACCCCTAAAAGTCAGTTAAGCCCAATTTTGAACAAATTAAGTCATCCAACACCAATTTTTATTTAAGTAGGCCTTTGTTAGGAGCACGGTGGGCACTTCGAGAATGACGCTTTCTACAGTTAAAAGAAACCTACTCTATGCTCTACGGCGGCCACAGAAATAGAGATTGGGGATGGGCTATATGGTATTTGATGGGTTGTCTAAATTCAAGAGCTATCTAATGGTATGAACCACTTCCTCCCCCCCACCAAGACTTGGCATTTGCCATACTGTTGGGGACAGCTAGGCCTCAAAAAGTATACAAGGTGCTCAACGCATAAATGAGACCTCAGAAGACTGCAAACCATGGAAACTTGTAATTCGAGGGGAGCGCGCCAGCGCTCGCCCTCTTAGTTTTTGGGGCGCCCCCGTAGTTAGGTTAGCTTTTGGGGCCGCCCTCTCCGTACTAGGGCGACGCGCTCGCGCTCCCCTTTATATGTAGGACTTGGGCCCGCGCACATTTTTAAAAATTGAATCTTTAATAACTCTGGAATACAGGGAGGTTGAGGGCTTGGGTTTGGTGTGTGGTGAGGCAGGTAGGTTGGTGATGTGTACTGGTAGCTTTAATTGGCCTTGAGTAATTAGCAATTGAAAAAAAAAGTTTGACTTTTGAGGGGGGGGCTGGACCATTCCAAAGAATGGTACTTAGCGCGAATTTCTGGGACACTGGTATGTTGTGGAAGTTAAAGTTTCCCAGGGTCATGATGGGGCAACATTAGGCTTTCTTGTGGTAGGAATTTTTTTTGCATAGGTACCCTGGAGCGTGCAGTAGGAGTGCGTTTGTTGCATAATCGCATTGCCATCGGTGAAGTTCCCTGGGTTTGTTTGTGAATTTGTTGGTTAGTAGCTTGTTAGAAGCAGAAAAATCGGGGCTCGGGGTAGTGAGGGGTGAGATGGAATCGGTTAATAGGTTCAAGAGTTATGGGTCCCCAAAGTTGGTTGGAGCGTCACTTTTTTCGGGAGCGCTGTTTGTTTCACTATGGATTTTGTAAGCGTGTTTTGTTTATTAAAATTTCTTCCGCACCATGGGGAGGTTTTGGCGGGAAATTTGGATTGTTGTAACGTTCTGGCATAGGTGGTTAGATGTAGGGTTCGCCCTGCTGTCTCCTTGCGACAATAAATTGAATATGGAGGGGGTGTTACCCTTACTTAGGGTACTTTCCACTGTTGTAGCGTTCCCCCAGGAATGATTGATTCTTGTGTAGGGCTAGATGTAGGCTTCGCCCTGCTGTCTCATTGGCACAATTATTGTGTATGGAGGGGGTGTTACCCTTACTTGGGGTACTTCCCATTGTTGTAGCGTTCCCCCAGGAATGATTGATTCTTGTGTAGGGCTAGATGTAGGGTTCGCCCTGCTGTCTCCTTGCAACAATAATTGAATATGGAGGGGGGTGTTACCCTTACTTAGGGTACTTTCCATTGTTGTAGCGTTCCCCCAGGAATGATTGATTCTTGTGTAGGGCTAGATGTAGGCTTTGCCCTGCTGTCTCGTTGGCACAGTAATTGAATATGGAGGGGGTGTTACCCTTACTTGGGGTACTTTCCATTGTTGTACTGTTCCCCCAGGAATGATTGATTGTTGCATAGGGCTAGCTGTTGGGTTCGCCCTGCTGTCTCCTTGTGACAGTAATTGAATATGGAGGGGGTGTTACCCTTACTTGGCGGTACTTTCCATTGTTGTACTGTTCCCCCAGGAATGATTGATTGTTGCATAGGGCTAGCTGTTGGGTTCGCCCTGCTGTCTCCTTGTGACAGTAATTGAATATGGAGGGGGTGTTACCCTTACTTAGGGTACTTTCCATTGTTGTACTGTTCCCCCAGGAATGATTGATTCTTGCGTGGGGCTAGATGTAGGGTTCGCCCTGCTGTCTCGTTGCCACAATTATTGTGTATGGAGGGGGTGTTGCCCTTACTTGGGGTACTTTCCATTGTTGTAGTGTTCCCCCAGGAATGATTGATTCTTGCGTGGGGCTAGATGTAGGGTTCGCCCTGCTGTCTCGTTGGCACAATTATTGTGTATGGAGGGGGTGTTACCCTTACTTGGGGTCACAGTTGTTAGGGTCAAAAATTTTTAAAAAAAAAAGACTTTTTTTTTTAAAAAAAAAAGCTTTTTTTTTTGAAGGCTCAAAAAAAAAATTTTTTTTTGAAAAATCAATATGCAAATTAAGGAAAAAAGTGCGAAAATTCACGTAAATACATGTAATTTTTTGTAAATTCTTTGTTAGCAGCCAACATTTTATCTAGCAACTTGCATAATACTGAGTCTAGCAGCGACTGCATAAGAAATCCTTCCTTAGGTTCACCTAGATGTGCCTCTAAAGACAATTTTTGGTGTAATTATGCAGTTACAGGCAGTGTTTAGACCTGTATTGGCGTTTTCGAACAGGTTTCTTAACTGACTTGAGGTGCAAAAGTGGAAATTTTTTTGTAAGTGCCTGTACTAGCACACTGGACCGCTTAAGACGATTTTCAAAAAAAAAAATTTTTTTTTAAAAATTTTTAAAAAAAAAAGCAAAAATTTTTGGCCTTCAAAAAAAAAATTTTTTTTAACAACTGTGCTTGGGGTACTTTCCATTGTTGTAGTGTTCCCCCAGGAATGATTGATTCTTGTGTGGGGCTAGATGTAGGGTTCGCCCTGCTGTCTCGTTGGCACAATTATTGTGTATGGAGGGGGTGTTACCCTTACTTGGGGTACTTTCCATTGTTGTAGCGTTCCCCCAGGAATGATTGATTCTTGCATAGGGCTAGATGTTGGGTTCGTCCTGCTGTCTCCTTGCGACAATAATTGAATATGGAGGGGGTGCCACCCTTACTTAGGGTACTTTCCATTCTTGTACTGTTCCCCCAGGAATGATTGATTGTTGGGTAGGGCTAGCTGTTGGGTTTGCCCTCCTGTCTCCTTGTGACAATAATTGAATATGGAGGGGGTGTTACCCTTACTTAGGGTACTTTCCACTGTTGTAGCGTTCCCCCAGGAATGATTGATTCTTGTGTAGGGCTAGATGTAGGCTTCGCCCTGCTGTCTCATTGGCACAATTATTGTGTATGGAGGGGGTGTTACCCTTACTTGGGGTACTTCCCATTGTTGTAGCGTTCCCCCAGGAATGATTGATTCTTGTGTAGGGCTAGATGTAGGGTTCGCCCTGCTGTCTCCTTGCAACAATAATTGAATATGGAGGGGGGTGTTGTGTTACCCTTACTTAGGGTACTTTCCATTGTTGTAGCGTTCCCCCAGGAATGATTGATTCTTGTGTAGGGCTAGATGTAGGCTTTGCCCTGCTGTCTCGTTGGCACAGTAATTGAATATGGAGGGGGTGTTACCCTTACTTGGGGTACTTTCCATTGTTGTACTGTTCCCCCAGGAATGATTGATTGTTGCATAGGGCTAGCTGTTGGGTTCGCCCTGCTGTCTCCTTGTGACAGTAATTGAATATGGAGGGGGTGTTACCCTTACTTGGCGGTACTTTCCATTGTTGTACTGTTCCCCCAGGAATGATTGATTGTTGCATAGGGCTAGCTGTTGGGTTCGCCCTGCTGTCTCCTTGTGACAGTAATTGAATATGGAGGGGGTGTTACCCTTACTTGGCGGTACTTTCCATTGTTGTACTGTTCCCCCAGGAATGATTGATTGTTGCATAGGGCTAGCTGTTGGGTTCGCCCTGCTGTCTCCTTGCAACAATAATTGAATATGGAGGGGGTGTTACCCTTACTTGGCGGTACTTTCCATTGTTGTACTGTTCCCCCAGGAATGATTGATTCTTGTGTAGGGCTAGATGTAGGCTTTGCCCTGCTGTCTCATTGGCACAGTAATTGAATATGGAGGGGGTGTTACCCTTACTTGGGGTACTTTCCATTGTTGTACTGTTCCCCCAGGAATGATTGATTGTTGCATAGGGCTAGCTGTTGGGTTCGCCCTGCTGTCTCCTTGCAACAGTAATTGAATATGGAGGGGGTGTTACCCTTACTTAGGGTACTTTCCATTGTTGTAGTGTTCCCCCAGGAATGATTGATTCTTGCATGGGGCTATATGTAGGGTTCACCCTGCTGTCTCGTTGGCACAATTATTGTGTATGGAGGGGTGCTACCCTTACTTGGGGTACTTTCCATTGCTGTAGCGTTCCCCCAGGAATGATTGATTCTTGCATAGGGCTAGATGTTGGGTTCATCCTGCTGTCTCCTTGTGACAATAATTGAATATGGAGGGGGTGTTACCCTTACTCAGGGTACTTTCCATTGTTGTAGCGTTCCCCCCCGGAATGATTGATCTTGTGTAGGGCTAGATGTAGGGTTCGTCCTGCTGTCTTGTTGGCACAATGATTGAGTATGGAAGGGGTGTTACCCTTACTTAGGGTACTTTTCATTGTTGTAGTGTTCCCCCAGGAATGATTGATTGTTGGGTGGGGCTAGATGTAGGGTTCACCCTGCTGTGTCATTGGCACAATAATTGAGTATGGAGAGGGTGCTACCCTTAGTTAGGGTACTTTCCATTGCTGTAGCGTTCCCCCAGGAATGATTGATTCTTGCATAGGGCTAGATGTTGGGTTCATCCTGCTGTCTCCTTGCGACAATAATTGAATATGGAGGGGGTGTTACCCTTACTCAGGGTACTTTCCATTGTTGTAGCGTTCCCCCCGGAATGATTGATCTTGTGTAGGGCTAGATGTAGGGTTCGTCCTGCTGTCTTGTTGGCACAATGATTGAGTATGGAAGGGGTGTTACCCTTACTTAGGGTACTTTTCATTGTTGTAGTGTTCCCCCAGGAATGATTGATTGTTGGGTGGGGCTAGATGTAGGGTTCACCCTGCTGTGTCATTGGCACAATAATTGAGTATGGAGAGGGTGCTACCCTTAGTTAGGGTACTTTCCATTGTTGTAGTGTTCCCTCTGGAATGATTGATTGTTGTGTAGGGCTAGGTGTATGGTTCACCCTGCTGTCTGGTTGGCACAATGATTGAGTATGGAGGGGGTGTTACTGTTAGTTAGGGTACTTTCCATTGTTGTACTGTTCCCCCAGGAATGATTGATTCTTGCATGGGGCTAGATGTAGGGTTCAGCCTGCTGTGTTGTTGGCACAATAATGAGCCCCTCGCATGACAGGACTGAATGTTATGACTTTTTGTGCTGGGACACCAACTGGGAAGACTTGTCATCGGTAAGAAGTGCGCCAAATTCAAATCACTCAGGTACTGGCACCTTCTACTGAATCTAAATTGTCTTCAGCCTCCACGCCACCTCTGCCATTCGCTGCCTTCCAGATCATATTAGAACCACTTCGATCATCTAGCCCACCACTCACGATTCAGATGTCATCGATCTTCGCCAAAGTACTGTACCGAGAATCGGCCGATTCGGAGTGGAAGAATGTGAAACTGCCGATTTTCCTTCAGCTTTCCACGATTCCCACTCTTCTATCTTCTGTAGTTCTTTGACATGCTCTCTCCTTCCAGGCACACCACTTTGATCCACTTCAAATCGCCCTGCCAAAGTACTATCCCGAGAATCGGCCGATTTGGAGTGGAAGAAGCTGAAGCTGCTGATTTTCCTTCAGCTTTCCATTGTTTTAAGCCTTGTAGCTTCCATACTGCTTCGATACCTTCTGGGCCTCCAGCCACACCTCTTCTGATCCACTTTGAATCGTCCTGCCGAAGTACTGCCCCACAATTGGCCGATTTTGGAGTGTAAAAAGGTGAAGCTGCCGATTTTCCTTCCACTTTGCGTTATTTTAACTCTTGTAGATTCTGTACTGCTTAAAATAGAAAATTTGCGTCAAATATGCTTACTACAGCATCCAATCTGATCGGGGCCATCATATTCAGACTTAGCTAAGCGATAGCTTTTGATTGAGTACCTACATGCCTATGTTACGACGCAGCGTTAGAAAGTTAGAAAATTTGCATAAAAAATTTGCATATTCAAAATGTCAATATGCAAATTTTCTAACTTTTTAACGCTGCGTCGTAACATAGGCATGTAGGTACTCAATCAAAAGCTCTGGCTGAGCTAAGTCTGAATATGATGGTCCCGATTAGATCGGATGCTGTAGTAAGCATATTTGATGCAAATTTTTTAACTTTGTGACACTGCTTGCTAACATAGGCGTTATTACGATTTGAAGTAGATCGAAGTGGTGTGGCTGTAAGGAGAGAGCATGTTGAAAAAGTACAGAAGCTAGAAGAGTGGGAATCGTGGCAGCTTCACCTTCTTCCACTCCAAATCGGCCGATTCTCGGGATAGTACTTCAGCGAAGATGGATGATGTGCGAATCGTGAGTGGCGGGCTAGATGATCGAAGTGGTTCTAATACGATCTGGAGGGCACCGAATGTCAGGGGTGGCCTGGAGGCTGAAGACGATTTAGATTCAGTAGAAGGTGCCAGTACTTGAGTGATTTGAATTTGGCGCACTTCTTACCGCTGACAAGTCTTCCCGGTTAGGGTCCCAGCACGAAAACTCAGAACATTCGGTCCTGTCATGCCAGGGGCTCATTGAGTATGGAGGGGTGTTACCCTTACTTAGGGTACTTTCCATTGTTGTAGTGTTCCCCATGGAATGATTGATTGTTGTGTAGGGCTAGATGTAGGGTTGGCCCTGCTGTGGCATTGGTAGAATGATTGAGTATGGAGGGGTGTTAACTTTACTTGGGTTAGTTTCCACTCTTGAGCTCTCATTTAGCTCCGTTCAAGTATGATGGTGCTGAGTGGATTGCAAGTGTAGTGTGCAAATTTTGTAAGTTTTTGCAAGTGTAATGTGCAAATTTTGTAGCTTTTAAAACCTGCTTTGTAACATAGACGTTATTGTAGTTAAATTGGAGATTTTGATTAGCTGAGTGGGAATATGATAGTGGCACTGGTAATCCATATGCAGTGTCATTCTAGGAGGCAATGTTTTGCCACCACCACTGAACACGCAGATGGAGCATACGATTTCATCATGTATCAGCCACTTTACGCCCTTTATGGTACTGGCACGATATAAGGTGCCGGTACCTATAGTAAGCCCCCGACATTTGAGGACTGTCGTAGTACTATAATATATGGTGGCGGGATTCATCCACTGTGACGGTACGGTACCACTTCATTCAAATTTCGTACCATATATGGTAGTCGTACCATAGGATGCATGTAGGATATATGGTACTGGTACCCATGGTCATGGGTAGGGGTCCCATATATGGTGCTAGTACCATAAACAGCATAAGCTGCCTCATGGTGTAAGGCCTCTGCGGTGAACGTGGAGGCCGTTGGGCTCTGTAAGCGGCCAGTGCTGATCGGAGCTTCAAGAAGCTAATAAAAGTTTCGGAAATCTCGGCAAAGTTCCACTTTGCCTCGCAAAGTGGCAGGGTGCTTAGTTTTTGGATTACGTACAGTCGAGCATAAAAGGATCGGAAACCTATTTAGGCCTAATGGTGCTTACAGTATGGCCAAGAAATAATCCTATAGTATGAGGGATTCTTCAAAAGCTTACCTTAAATAATCTAACAAAACATTTAAGAGTAAAAAAATTTACGATTGCACTGTCTAATTTTTGAGTAAGAGTAAAGAAGGTGGCCTAAAAACTAAATCCGGCGTTCGGGTCCACCTTTCTGATTCTGTGGTAACAATTTAAAATTGGTGTTGAAATATAGCCGTTTTGTGAATTAACCTGAACGCCGGATTTAGTTTTTAGGCCACCTTCTTTACTCTTACTCAAAAATTAGACAGTGCAATCGTAAATTTTTTTACTCTTAAATGTTTTGTTAGATTATTTAAGGTAAGCTTTTGAAGAATCCCTCATACTATAGGATTATTTCTTGGCCATACTGTAAGCACCATTAGGCCTAAATAGGTTTCCGATCCTTTTATGCTCGACTGTACGTAATCCAAAAACTAAGCACCCTGCCACTTTGCGAGGCAAAGTGGAACTTTGCCGAGATAAAATATCCTCTAGCCTTTTTGAAATTAGTTTACCAGCTATGTTCTGTTCTGTCGTTTATATAAGAAACCGAAATTTTATATTCGGAATAAGACCTCATAGAGTACAAGTGTTATGACAGTTAAGGTCTGTGTGCAATTCTAGTCACAGGGTCCACACTGAAGGGCACTATCTGTATAAGTGGAACCTGGTTCCGAATGGAATAAAGTTTAATAATAATAACAATAATAATAAAGTTATGAAAGGAAAGAGCTTGAATTTAGACAACTGCCAAACGTCAAGGGTTTTTTTGCTTAGTTTTGGAGAAATCGATTTTTAGCGAGTTTTTTCTGCTGGTAGTCTGACAAACTTTTAAAATTAGTCATTTTTAGGCACATAAATGTAAATGAATGGCGAGAATAAGTAAAAGACATTCCACTGTACAGTTTTGCAAAAATCCGGATCGATTTTTCACCTATTTTTAAGGTTTTTGGACGATTTTATGTAGATCGACCCAAATTAGGTCCACCTACTCTAAATTTAGACAGTTAGTTAATGTTTGTATATGCGTTCTGTCCTCCTGCTATGTAGGTACGAGCCGGAAAACGGGTTGAGAAGTGATCAAAATCCGGAAAATCGCTGTGGTGGGGTGGGTCTACCGATTTGTGGTTGCCCTAGGTAGCCATTTTGATCGGTGGGTCCTAGAAGAAAAGCCTGCTTCAGGTGGATGGGTAGGGTTAACATGCAGTTAATTAGCGTTCAGGGTTGGGGTTCTGAAATGGATCGTCGATCGTTTAGCTAAAGAAAAGAAACCGCCGCCATGCGGCAGATAGGATTGGAGGAAATTTACGCCCTAATCTTCAAGCCCCCGTCATATTATACTGATGTTATCGTGCCATCTGGTTCATGTATGCTTCAGTCCCATTCAGAAGCAAAGAGACAAAAATGCTGTTTATCCCTATGGTATTGTTTGGTGACTTTGAGTTCATCGTTGGCCAACAGTGGATGGTCAAAAACATTGATAACCAAATCGTTGTATACATTTGTAGGTGCCTAGGACTGCAAAAATTGTTTACAGAAAAAGTGTAGTATGCAGTTCTCTTTCATTGCGCAAGTTAGGGTTATCGTGGAGCGTTGCGTAGATTAACAAACACATTAACACCATTAACAAACAACTGCAGTCCCTCTACAACTTTGTACTCAGGCTCAAACCTCTGTGTAACCAGTTAACTTAATGGGGAAAATGTAATTTTAGCCGTGTTCACGCATATCGGTCTGGTCAAAGTCAGTCTCGAAGGTAGAATAAAATGGTGAACGTACCGAAGTCACGTCGCACGTTTTGTGACGGAAAATGCCGACGACACACAATGCATAAAGTGACCCAGTACAAGAAAGGAAAGGAGTCTAAATTTGCACAGGGTCAGTTCTTTCTTCAGTGATTTATGAAATTGCCGTAGAACAGGTTTTTGTTTGCAAGCTTCCATCTAGTGACGTGGTGCCGGTACCATGTCGAGATACCTTAACTATAACAGGGAGCCCCATCAGACTTGGTTGGGCAGACCGTGCTGTGAACATAGTTTTTCGTTTGGTAGTTGCACAGAAGCTGTTGTTGTAGGCAGACGACGATACGATCGTAAGCAGGCCGGATACGGAGGTCAGTCGAAGCCCATATTTCGCAAGAAGGCCAAAACCACCAAGAAAATCGTGTTGCGTATGGAGTGCAACAGTTGCAAACACAGAAAACAGGTACATAAACGCTGTCCTCACCTGTGTAAGCTAAGTTACCTTTTCGCAGGTGCCGATTAAGCGATGCAAACACTTCGAATTGGGTGGTCAGAAGAAGACCAGAGGTCAGATGATCCAGTTCTAAGTTAGGAATGTTTTCGTTTGCTCCAACACAAACTCTGTTTTTTGTTGCTGATAGATTCTGAATGAAACTACTTTGAAAAATAGTCCAACCATCTTCGTAGTGTTTTCCGAGCAGAGCGGGTTCTATTCTCTGTCAAAGCAAACAACTGATAAGGTGCAAAAGCCTCTGATTCGGATGTTGTAACTACGTTTACACAAAATGTCGGCTATAGGCGTAGTGGATTGGGTTATATTCGGTCTTTTTCTGTGTATTTCGGTGGGGGTCGGTGCTTACCATGCCTGGAAAGCAAAGCGGATTAAAAAGGGAGCTCAAGCCACCGCTAATTTCTTGATCGGAGGCCGCAAAATGCCAATTATTCCGACGGCTCTTTCCTTACTTACCACTTTTCTCTCCGGCATAACTTTACTGGGCGCTCCGGCCGAGACTTACCAAAGAGGTTAGTTACTCAATTGGTGTGCTGTTTTTTGTTTACTTGTTAGACTGGCTTTTTCAGGCTTGCTTTTCTGGCTGACGTATCTGGCTGCTTCGGTGGCATTTTTGATAGCTGCCGTTTGGTTCATTCCAGTCATATTTCGTCTGGCACCGATTAGCGTCTACGAATATTTCGAGTACCGCTTCGATTCGCGACTGTTACGGATGATCGCAGCGTTCATGTTCCTCTTCAACACGCTCTTCTTTATGTCCGTTGTTATGTATGCCCCGTCCGTCGCCTTATCCGGAGTCACTGGCGTTCCACTCTGGCCCTTCATACTGGTATGACTCTTACCGGCTTTCTTATAACTATCATCACTGCTTGCTTGCAGTTCTTTTGCCTAAAAGTTGAGTAAGCCGCACCTAGTAAGCCGTATCTTAACCTTGTAGGTCAACTAGACTTGGTTTTTGTTAAAGGACCCCAGGTTGAGCGTTTGAGAATGCAAACACTTTACTGTTTTATTGTGACAAGTTCCTCTTAAAATTATTGCTGGTTGTAGATCGTGGGTATAGCTACCACATTTTACACGAGCGTTGGTGGTCTAAAAGCAGTGGTGTGGACCGATACCTTGCAGGCGGTTTTTATGTATGCCGGAATTTTCACCTTAATTATCAAAGGAACTATTGACGCAGGTGCAACCTTAGTTTTGCGTTCACGCGTTTAACGGCATATGTTCAAGTTTTATTCTTGGTGTAAGGAACGACAGGATTCTGATTTTAGAACTGAAGCAGAGTTCTGGATCGAATCCAAATCGGAACTTTTTCCAAAGAAAATCTGATTAATAGCCCACTTTTAACGAATTTTGCAGTGTTAACACAAGCATTCCGTTTATAATTGCATCTTAAACACACTTGTCATTGTCAAACAGTTACATAACATTTACATTTGGTTTGCATAAACACCGCAACAATGAATAACTGTAATTGCGTAGCAGAAAAACACGAAATTGAATACAAAAAAACGGTGTTGGGTTCCTAAAAATCTAGTAGAAAGTTCCGATGAAGCTCCGAGATCTCTGACTATGGAATCGAGCTAGTGTCCGGTCGTTCCCTGAGTATGGTACCGGTACTATAGTGGGTATTATGTGGTATACCATATTTATGCCGTTAAGTGCATGAAATATTATATTGGGTAGTATTTGTTTTGTGTGCAGGTGGAGTCAGTCACGTGTACAGTGTGGCACAAGAGGAAGGTAGATTGGCAGTGTTTAGGCGCATCAGCCCCACTCCCGCTCAAGTACGCACAATTTTGAGTCTGTCTGATTTGTAATTAGTGGCTTTAGTCCAATTCGGTCTGGATTGCCACAATTGGCGGTGTGGCTTACTGGTTCTCCATGTACGGCATGAATCAAATGTCGGTGCAGCGCTACTGCAGTCTTTCCTGCATAAAACACGTCAACATAGTGATCGCGATCGCAGTGCCGTGCTTTCTGCTGCTGGGAACAGTGGCCTGCTTCATGGGACCTGTTATGCTGGCCTACTTTTACCACTGCGATCCGTTGGAGACGAAACAAATCGACACTCCTGATCAGCTGGCCATACTCTTTGCTGTCAAAGTGCTCGGTAACCTTTTTCTTTCGGTTTTCGTGTTACTTTGTAGCAAGTTTTACTGTAGGAGCGGTCCCGGGCTTGCCAGGACTATTTCTGGCCTGTCTGTTCAGCGGCACTTTGAGCACGATTTCCGGTGGAATGAACAGCATGGCGGCGGTGACTTGGGAAGACATTCTAAAGCACTACATGCCTTCCGAAGACACCAAGGCCGTTTTTGTCAACAAAGTACTTGTGGCCATTTACGGAGTTTTAGCCACGGCCTTAGCTTTCGCCTGCGACAGTCTGGGCGGCATTATTCATGTGAGCTATAGGTTATTTTGATTCTTAAGTCAGCTACCTAATACAGCTTGGTTCTTGCGGGACCTGGATAGTTAGGGAAATGTCAGGGTATTTGGTGTCTGGTGAGGGAAAAATTGGATACACTGTAGCTAGCAGCAGAAACATCTCGCCGGCTAATAGTCCTGTCAGAACTTACAAAATGTTCTCACATTGGTTGCAGTTTCCTCTCTCTCTGGTTGGTCAGGGAATTTTGACTTTGGTCATGGAAAAGTAAGGGAAAGGTCAGGAAATTTTGCTATCCAAAAGCCGCACGAACCCTGGTCAGGCACTTAACGCCGTATAGGATATTCGGAACCATATTTGGTGCCACTACGCTCGGGCACTTTGGTAGTACTATTTATTTATGGTACCGGTACCAACTATGGTCACACTCGGCCACTTTAAACTATGAAATTTGAATGTACCATAATGGTACTACCGCAGAAGCCGAAGGCGCTGGTACTAAATGCGGTTCCGACACCATACAGCGTTAAAAGTGCCGGACGGACTACAATAGAGTTTCATCTTTTTCAGTCGTTTGTCAGCGTACTTGGCACTCTGGCCGGTCCATTAATCGGACTCTTCTTCCTCGGCATCCTCATTCCTCGCGCCACTAAGCTGGGCGCTTTTGTTTCGCTGATTCTCAGTGAAGCGTTTGCCATCTGGATTTGCGTCGGAAACTTCCTGCACGAGCCCTACAAACACTACGTCCTAAGCACGAACACCACCTTGGACAACGTCTCCTGCAACTTTAACGTCACTCGCCAAGACGTCGTCTTTCCGACCGGAACCGACCTGCACTTCGGCGACCCCGACGTCTTTGTACTGTATCGCATCTCTCCGTTTGCCTACGGTTTAATCGGAATTCTGCTGGTGGTTGTGATCGGCACGCCGATCAGTTATCTGACTCCGCGCAAATACAGACAGACAGGCGCCGTGCACCGGGCACTGACGTTTGTGGGGCGACACAGACCGCTCAGAGTCAGAGAGAGCAGTTGCACCGACGAAAAACTGGACAACACCGATCTCTCCGACCGTTCCGAGCAGACTGATTGGTCGGTCGGTCAGTTCCGACCGATGGCAGATGAACGATTCTGATATTATTATTATTATTATTACTGCTGTAGAGAATGAATGATGCAATAGCTGCTGATGTTTGCACTGCGTTCGGCTTGGTAAACCGGCTGTTTGCCGCTTTGCCTTATTACGTAGATTTTACGTGTTCGCATATTTTGCGCGTTCTTCAAATGCGCACGCATGGGTCGCGCTAAACCTTATCAAGTCGAAAGTGCCATCTGGGCTATTTCCACTTTATATAAAGCTGTGACAGCCTAACTACTTGCTGTCCGCCCCACAACCACACGCTGACTTGTCACTATGGCCTGCCATCGTCACGCCTTCAAGAGTTTCTATGAGAAGTTCTCGGAGATTACTGACATTCGCTCTATGATGTTGTCTGATCGCGCGCACAAATTAGAAGAAGGGGATCGCATTGATATTATGGCATCTTTGCCTGACCTCACTGGCATGGAAGTTGTAGATATTGGTGCTGGAATTGGGTAACCATTTCTTCTGGGTACTGGCACCACTGATTGTCTAATTTTTCAGTAGGTACACAGGACCCTTCAGTACCGTGGCCAAAAGTGTTCTGGCTGTTGATTTTATCGATTCATTTTTGGATAAAAATCGAGAAGACCACGGCCATTTGCCGAATGTTTCTTTTGAGCACAATGATGCCGTTCATCTCAGATTACCTCCAGAAAGGTGTAGTTTCGCATAGCAAAATACTTAAATTTTTAAAAATTTGCATCTTTTAGCAAAGACTGCATATTCACGAACTGGCTCCAAATGTATCTGACCGACGAAGAAGTGGTCGATTTTCTGCAAAATTGTTTGGAGTGGCTAAGACCGGGCGGATTTCTTCATTTGAGGGAGTCCTGCAGCGAACCGTCTGGTAAGTAGCCGTTCAAGATTACCAAGATTACTATAACTTTAAAGCGAAAACGTTGAAAAGCATTCAGTAATGCTTAAATGAGTTTTAGCAAAGAAAAAGAAAGGTACCTTCAAGAAGAGCGAAACTGAAAATCCGACTTTTTATCGGTTCAGTTCACAGTACATCGAACTACTTCGACAGTTTGTTACCATGGATGCCGCTGGCAACTGCTGGTCGTTTCGACTGCTCTGGGCCAAATCCGTACCCACTTACATAGAGGTAAATTGATCGGCCACTAAATATGCGCGATTGTTAAACTATTGCGCACATGTACGTACTGTACGTACGACTGCAGTACACATGTTAAACGTTGTCTTTTATAGTGTTGGACATATGCGCTGTACATGCACATACATACGTACGTCTTTTAGTTAGAAGATAACTGGCGACAGGTGCACATGTTGGTACAAAAAGTACCAGCACGGCTGCAAGAGGTAATGACCAAGAACGAATTGCTTAGCCTATTTTCAACTGCCTGCCTCAACAAACAACTTGAAATCGACATTCGAGAATGTAATCTAAGAGAAGCACTCGGACATCATCTGGCACCGATTGAGTCCATTCTCATACAGGTATTGGCTAACTAAATCTTGTTCTTCGATCTCGTCTACATACGTAATTTTCTATGCCTCAGAGACTTAAAAGTAGATTATGAATGTAAAGGACATGCTGGTTGTCAGAATGATAAAGAGACCACTGTGAAATTATGTAAACTTTATACAATCGGCACGACCAATTTTTTACAGCTGGTCTCTGCTTAGATACTATCTTATCTTTTGAGTTCAGCTATAAAAGTTTCAGGAACTCGGTCAGTTGGCTTCGGATAGCTCAGTTGCCGTCATAAGCAGCAGCCACAGAATATTAACGGAAATTCGGGCGCCTATTATCAGTCAGGTTGTACATGTTGTTCTATTGCATAGAACAATGTGCAGTAATTTTGACTTTATAAACATTGTAGCGGCTCGGATGCAGCGTGAGCGCCTACGAAACCGACGGCTACTGCTTCCGTTCCAGTTTAACGTTGGCGCATGAAACTAAGGATAAACGCGTCCGAGTCAATTGGATACCTGATTTCGACGCAGACGAGAGTTCTTGGCACGCCAGCAAACCTTACGACGTGATAATTGGATGTGACATATTCGGAAATCAACCAAGAAAAGTAGATGCCAGAGTGGATAAGCTGAAGGTAGCGGTAGTTTTTATAAATAGATAAATAATTCAGTCATGTAATATTGATTTTTGCAGCAGTTACTGAGCGATTCGGGCCGGATTCTAACAGTAGAGACTAAACTAGGTCCAGCAAATGGTCTGAAGGTATTGAAATCGGTAAGAAAAAATGACATTTTTCTCATTTCAGTAGATTCGGTGTATTGGTCTGTCTATTACGCGGCCAGGGTCTTTTGCTGCAAAGTTGGCTTAGGTTCACTTTGCGTCAATGTGTAAAATGCAGTAGATAGTGCATTTTCAGAGATTAGAAGATTGTGGCTTTAGCGGTGCTCTCATCCGAATAAAAGATGTGCAGCACGTTGTGGAAGGCAGGTTGGAAGAACTGCGAGTAGTCAGTGCCGCGCACCCGGTACGTTGGAGATAGTTTCTGTCTTTGCATTGTGCGAACGTATGGTTGGTCATGTGGTGGTGTTGTTGAGAGCAAATACTGATGTGCTTTCAGAACAATTACTGGCTGCGTCAAGAATTGGAGCTGTGCAGTGCGCACAAGCAGTGGCATGTGGTGGAGGCGCGGGTTGCATGAACGGCTCTAATTTTTGTCTCTTAACGTGCCCACTGTCATTAGCAAGATTGGCTGGCTCTGGCACCATCAAATCCCCCTCTGCGTCAGTTTGAAGCACCCTATCACTACTTTGTTCATATGTGCGTAATCTCTGACTTAGTCGACCTTTTGAATCGTTGTGTGCTTTTCTCTAGTGATCAGATCAAGTTTCTAAAGGTCATCCCTCCGGTAACTGCGACTTCTTCAGCGAGCTTTTATTAAAGTTTGAAAAGCTAGCGTAAAGTCTATGTAGAACTCGCACGATTGGTTTGAGGTAATCTAGCCGAGCTCAACCTTTATGTATGCATGAACACAATGTAACATCAAATAAGCAGACAGTCACGTGAGGTGGTAAATGAAGCACTGAAAGGCGAGTAACGAGCTATTTATCTATAATGAAGCGCTTTCAAGTTTGGTCCGCGTAGCTGGATGAATATCTACCGTTCACCTAAGCTGATTCTGTTTCCACCAAACCAAACCAATCTAGAAAACCAGCCATTTACTGTGCGGTCGTTTGTTTGTGTTGTGTTTGCGTTTAATGGTCATAAACTCGGTTTCAGTAGGTGGTGAGATGGAGTAGTGAAGAGAGGAAGGAGTACTGGTTGTTTAATGGAGAGTAGCAAAATTGACACGAAATGGCCTTTTGATGGCAGGGATAGCGTGCACGTTTATGAGCGGTTGGGTGCACAGCATCGACTAATCAGTGGCCATATTGAGCTTGCAAGTAGCCCAGGGTTCTATTACGAGGAAGCCTCTTAGCAACGATTAATAGTGCGGCTCTCCTCTGAGGTGCGTACGTACATACCTTTGCAAGTCTGTCTGACACGGTCCATTATCCGTTCGCTTTTTCTCCGGACTCCCCAAGAAGTACTGCCATGCCTCATTGCTGCAGTTTTTGCACCGCAAATTCTGCTAATGGAAGCTGTTGGTGTTTTTATGGATTGATTCGGTGCTAATGCACATTGTTCGTTAGGCATTCACCGGTATCGCTTGTTCGTGCAAAAGGCAATTATGATTTTAAATTAGATTGTCCCAAGCTAAATCGAATAATATTTGCGCTGGCTGCTCGTCCATAAATTCTAACCGATGCGCCATCTGGTTCCAAACCGACTGCCGATGCTCTACCCACGATGTGTGTACCTAGGCGATGCAGCTTTTTGCCTGATTTTGCTTGATGTACGTAGTTGCTCTTGTTCTGACTAAATGTCCGGACGAACCATTCAGCATGCACCACTGAACTCGTATGATGCGTAGGAGTAGGAGGAAGGTTGCATTTGATAGGGACTTCGTCACTCAAACTCATAATTGACTACTTAGACTAGGTTGGTTTTAAAATCTAGCAGCCGACATGTGTCAAGCCGTTCAGGCCGACCGTCAGCTACGTATGTACGTGCGAGCGGTGGTTTGGTCAAATTTTTACAATTATTTCTTAGCTAAGAGCACATATAATTGTAGGCAAAAAGTGCTTTTAATTGCCTATCAATACTGACTACTAACCGTGCTTGACTACACCCGTATTTCAGTCTGAACCTCGGAGTCTACGGAAACATTTTAGTCCCCGAATCTCGGAAACTCTTTGCTGAATCTGAAATTGAGTACTAAAAATAAGTGCTTCAATAAATCAACCACGTCCAAATGCTTTCCTTGTAAGCAAATCATTGATTACAATACCGCACAGCCGTTGCCGCTTAAGTGGATTTCAGCAATTGTAGAGTCGAATCCAGTGGCCGGCGGCCTCGCTTGCTTAAGATGCCAGTCTGCACCTGTGGCTCTATTACGTTTTCATGAGTTTTCTGATTTGTTCTTCTGTATGCATGCGCGGTTGTTAGGCAGGCTTTCGCCGCTCAGCCACTGCGCCTAATCCGGCACTAACAATAGGTTCTGGCTAGAGTGGGTGTCATTTACGTTTGATCTGTGAGCTTTACGATGATGACGGTTGCTTATTTTGGAGACGGCCGCCGCTACCGTGCGAGCGAGGCCAGCTTTGCTGCGGTGGACAAGTAATTTCATTTGTCTGTTCAAGTCGGCACGAGTAGAAATATTGTTATTCGATCCGCCCTGTCCACACGGCCAATCAAAACTGTGAACATTACCCTGCTGAAACGTGGCTTTCCTCGAATTTTATGGCGTCTCTGTTCGATAAAATGCTTTCTAGACCAGACAGAGAGCGAGCTAAATTAAAATTCGTCTCTGAAATAAATTAAGGCCCTAAAAACCGACCGTCTTTTTATAAGGTCGGTTTTCAAAGCAATTTATCCTGTGCTACTGTATGTAGGTCGCCTAAAAACCGTAAATTTATAGCCATATTGCAGCTGGTCAAATAAAACAAAATGTAACAGCAATAAGTTGTGATCGAGTCTGCTACCTTAATGCATCAAATTAGTTTCTGTGGTACCTTCAGCTTATAGCTTGTACCATCGATTTAAGCCGTACTTGTTTGCTGACGGGTTGCGTTACTTTGTTTGTAAAGAATATGTGCATGTATGCTTGAAATGAATCTGAATTGTTCTAGAGAACGAAATGGCTGTGAACGCGTCTGACGCCGACATCTGGTTGGTGTTCACCGACTCGTACCTAAAGCTGCACGCTTATCTCGTTCTCATTATTTGCTGTGTCGGCATCCCCAGCGATTTAGCCTTAATCGTTGTTCTGACCCGTCGGGACCTCTACAATGCCAGCAACTTTATGCTAATCAGTTTGTCCAGTTCCCAGCTTTGTCTCTTACTGTGCTACCTTTACATAACCGTGCACAAGGTGCTGGCTGCCGACTACTGCGTCCAAGCCTTGCAGTCTTACAGTTGGACATTTGCTTTGCTGCTCGGCGTCAACATCAGCGTGGTCTGTCACACCACGGCCGTATTCCATGTCATCGCTATATCGGTGATACGCTACGTGACCATAACCTTTTTCGCCAAGCGCACCACCCAGCAGACCTGGTTCACCATGCCGCGTGCCAAGTGGTGTTGCGCCGGTATTAACACGACCGTCATACTAATGTGCATCCCATTTTACCTCAACTCCGAGGTAGTCCAATCCCACTCAGTTTCTTCTGCATGCCTGCCCCAAGCCGGCCCAATTTGGAAAGTAGGCTACAGTAATTTCAGCAAGCAGACCAAGCTGCGCGAGTTCAATTTTATCTGGTTTGGTACAGTATGCAAACTGGTGCCCTGTGCTGTGCTGCTGATCATGAGTTTTCTGATCGTGCTCAAACTCAAGGAACTGCACCGTTGTTCCGAGTCGCTGCTGCGCTACGGCGGAGTGCGCACTGTACGCAGTTACCGCCGTACCACGCACCTCATCTTGGTTGTCATGTGTCTGTTCGTGTTTGTCGAACTGCCATTCGGAATTCTCAGTTTGCTAGACGCTGTGCTCGATCAAGAATTCGACAGACGCGTTTACCAGCCGCTGGGAGACTTGTTCGAAATGCTGACTGTGCTCTACAGCTCGGTCAACTTCGTCATATTCTGTCTCATGTCCAGTCAGTTTCGAGCGGTGTTCGGAGCTCTGTTCGGCAAGTACTGGTGCCTGTGGACACTGACTGCTGCCAGGGAAGCCGAAGACGAAAGCAGAAAGCTGAGCACCAATGTCAACACAAAGAATACGGTCGTAATGCATCAGGAGTTGGGCGCTCACAAAAATTCCGAGGAGGATCCGTTGCTTTCGGCCAGAGCCAAAAACGGCAACAAAACTAATGGCTCAAACAGAATCAAGTCGGTCGATGGTCAGGCGGAGACGACTGTGTAGTCTAGTGATGCACCAGTTCTGTAAATGTCAACACTGAACTTTCCATTTACAATGCTATATAAGCTTAAACGCTAGCACGACAGAATGCGTGACAAATACGGTGTGTCAAGCACCATTCCCCATGGATGCAAGAATTCCTTTTCCATCGAACTAACCAGAGAGATAGGATTCCAAAAACTACCGAAGCAGACAAAGCGGATTGATTGAGGGGCTCGATCTCAATCTCAGACTTTTAGTTACTCGTGCCCTCAGCATGTCGACTAGGATTTTTTTGGTAGAATTTTGTATACATGAGTTATGTTAATGCTGAAAATGGTTTAATATACACATATACAATATGATACACCCCCAAATTTTCAGATTTTGGACAATCTCCAACCCATTTTTCCGGCCAGGCGTTTCCAACTTCCGATAGAGCTGGCCAAATGGGGTCACAATTTTTTCTCAAATATTCTTGCCTTGAATAAGCATTTCTAAAGTGGTCTGAAAGTACTAAAACATTTTGAAGCCTCAGTTCTCCGAAGTACAGTTGTGGGCATACATGTAACAGGGGGGTCTGCCCCCCCACCCGACTTAGGCCAGACCCCCCGGATGAGGACCCCCCCCCCCGAGACGATTTCACCGACCCCCCTCCGATTTTTCTGGCAAGTAAATTTTCGAGCAAATTTTTGCAATTTTTTACAATTTCACACACAAAAATTGTCAAAATCGCCTGCAAAACAGCACTTTTTAGCTGTATTTCAGCCCAAATTAGCGATTTTTGTCAATTTTTAGTAAAAAAATTGCGATTTTTTCGATTTTTGAGCGTTTTTTAGTGACCACCCCCCTCCCCCAAAATTTTGGCTCAGACCCCCTCCCCCATCGGCGGATGACCTGTTACATGTATGGTTGTGGGTGTGGAGCATATGTGGGTCGATTACGCGCATCGGATTTACATAACGCTCAAAAAATTCTTCTCGTTGCGATTTTGGTGCAGCTGGCGTCCTCGGTTGAAATAGTTTCTGTTTCTTTTTCAGCAACACAAAACAAGACATGACATTTTTTATTGTTCGATTCTTCTTTTTAGAGTCTACACAAACAGACAAAATAGGCCATATGTCTACGGCCTATTTGGCTATGCGAAATGACTATTGTCTACGGTCTGCGGAAAATTGAAGAATAAACCGACCTTAAGCCAGCCGATTTTTCGCGGATCGAATCTCGGGAACGGTTGGCCGAATCATATCTATCACATTATTTAACACAACTCATGAATCATACATGGGCCGCGGGGGGTTACCCTTCCCCTCGACGGCCCATACCCCCTCCACGACCCCAGCCCCTACCGGAGGGAGAAAATTTTCGTTTATTTAAGGCAAAATAGGCGTTTTTTGGACCTTTTTCGGGGACCCCCAGGTCTCCAGACCCCTCTCCAAATTTTTTCGGCCCATGTATGTCAAGAATGCCTGTTTATGAAAGCACCAACACACACGTCTCTTTTTCGAACAAAGTTTCGATTTTCAACTTGGAATAGGGATAAGGGACAAGACTCGATCGAATCAGAGACTGACTCCTGACATAGATATGGGAAGACAGGTAAATCTTAGCTAAGCCATCGGAGAATCCTTTTGTTAGCAGCAGAAAGTTCTCCCGGTTTACTTTGTGGGCAGTCTGTACGATAGAAAGAAGCTTCCTACTCTGAATCCTCTCACACTTAGTACTTTATACCTGACTTTGAAGTACAAAACCTATTTGGATCTAACAAACAGATTTACATTACTGTACAATCACTCTAGAAGCAACAGAAAGAAAGACAGAGTTAATGTTACTTAGGTTTGTTATTAGACCACCACAAACTATCTACATAGGGATGGTTGCCCCAGTACTCCGGCTCTTCTGGATAATCGTCTGGCGGAATTCCTAATTCTTCATCACTAAACTCATGTAACTCCGGCATGTACCACTCAGAACCCTAAACTGGTTTTTTCTGCAAAGTTACGTACATCGGTCAACAACTACGCAGATTTACAATCAGTTCTCCGCCGTTGTAGTAGCATCGGTAGAAAAACCAAGACCAGAACATGAAGGACACCAGCCACGTGGGCTTGGTGATCATCTTGGGCGGCGGATCCGGGGCTTCCCGATATGTACAGCTGAAACTCTAACAGTCCTACCAATCATCATAGGTCTTCTTCTATCACACAATTTTCACTTACGCGTATTTTCCCCATTGAACAGAGATGTCCTGCAAATTCATAGACTGATCTTCGGCTTGTCCAAACACACCCCAGAATCCTCCAACTAACGGCTTCTTACCACACTTAGCAGCACTCGTATGCACCAGCGCTGCTAACGCACGCACGCGAGGGGCGCCACCTCGCAGCAGCATCGTTTACTACGGTCTCTGAAATGGAAACACGGCCACTCACAACGGAGATGGGGAGGCATATGAGGCAGGGGGTTTACCCGACACGCCAGGTGGGATCAAAAATTATAAAAATCGCCTAGAAATGCATTTATAACGTTTTAATCAATAACAATGCCAAAAATTGCATTTTAAAAAGTAGAAAACTTGAATTTTTAAGCTCAAAAATAAAAAGAAAAACAAAACCTTTACACCAGAATAACAGTACCGTAGCCTCTAAATTCGATTACCAAACGCATTTTTAACTGAACAAATGATGACTTCTGCGCCAGAAATTAAAAAAAGCGCCACGCGGAAGGTGTGGAGAAAAAAGGAGTTTCTTTTAAATGAGCATGACTGCTTTGTCAGCGCTTCGTAAATAAATTTGGACTATTATGTCTCAGTTAAACAAATTGGGGCATCCTTGCAGAATGCGCCTGTAAAACAGCACTTTATAGCTATGACCTTGTCAAGAGTTTCAGGGGTTTTCAAGTTATAAATGAAAATAATTTTGTTTTAATTTTTTCTGAAGGGGTATGATTACGCTAATCGATATAATCAATATTTTGTAAGAAAGCAATCGATATAGGCCGTTTTGAATTTGGCATAAACTCCAGGAATGAGAATACCTATTCATTCCAATGAAAAGTTGGGTTAGGCGTAGCTGGGGGGGGGGGGAAATCAGGGAAGGTCAGAAATGGACTATAGATTAATTAAATAACTTTCTTATGATTATACGACTCCGTAACGTGCCCTATACTGATGCGTACCCCGAGGGGTATTGTTATATTTGGAAACATACATGTACTAGGGGGGGTTTGGGGGGGGTTACCCCCCCCTGCTGGAAAGGCCAAACCCCCCCTCACCCCCCCCCCCCGAGACAGGTTAAGGGACCCCTCCCCCCGACCAAAAAATACAAGTACTAGTAGTGGCTCCAGTATTAGCAAACTGGGTCAGAAATCACTAATTTTTAGCCTAAAATTCACTTGAAAAGCCTTTAGAAACCGAATTTCGCGTTTCCACTGCTGATATTTAAGAAAAATCGGTGTTTTTGGAAGCTCTTTTTGTCATTTTTTGCTTGTTTTTAGCTTTAAAACGCTATTTGGCAGCTTAAAATAGCGATTGTTAGCGTCCTTACTGAAAAAAAAACGTGCTAAAAACGCATTTCTAGGCGTTTCGGAGCTTTTTGAAATTTGGGACCCCCACCTGGGCGAAACCCCCCCTCGACCCCCCACCTGAGGAAAACCCCCCCCTACCCCCCTCCCCCCAGGTCGGCCCGGAGCTGTTACATGTATGTTTGGAAAACAGGCTCCCTGGTCGTGCCCTGTACTGATGCGTCTCTATGGGTATTTATATAATTTGGAAAACAGGCCCTCGGGAGCGTGCCCTATACTGATGCGTCCCCTAGGGGTATTTTTATGTTTTTAAAACAGGCCCTCCGGAGCGTGCCCTATACTGATGCGTCCCCCTAGGGGTATTTTTATGTTTGGAAAACAGGCCCTCCCGAGCGTGCCTATACTGATGCGTGACTCTAGGGGTATTTTTATATTTGGAAAACAGGCCCTCCGGAGCGTGCCTATACTGATGCGTGACTCTAGGGGTATTTTTATATTTGGAAAACAGGCCCTCTGGAGCGTGCTTGTACTGATGCGTCTCTAGGGGTACTTATTTGGCAAAACAGGCCCCGCGGGGCGTTTCCTGTGCTGATGTAGCGATCATTAGACTCGTCAGGCTAAGAGCTTTCAAATGATACATGACATGACCATTTTGGACGATTTTGAAATTTTGGAATTTTGCCAAAAAATTTTTCGATAATCGACATTTATCGGTAGAAATCGTTAATTTATAATTAATTATGATCATTGAACACATTAATTTCTGTTTGGGATCGGTTCCTGATTTCCCCCCAGCTACGTACACCTGATCCGAAAAATTTTGTCTGTGCCGAATTACCCCGGCCCACCCTACCCTACGCGCAAATCAGTTAATGTAATCGCTGATGGCCAGGGAGCGATAAATAAAACAAACGAATGCACAAAAACACCAAGAGGTTCTTGCAAGGAATGTCCATTATTATTTTTCATGTTTTATGCCTTTTTCTTATTGAATTGCTGCCAGAAATTCGGTAGCAGATACGTAGAACAAGACGTCTCTTTACCGTTTCTGAGCAACAAAACAACAAAGAATTCTGACCAGTTTAGCTTAGATATAACAACCATTCATGGAAAATTCTCAAAAAGTGGGAGGGGGCCCCATGAAACGACGCAAGGCGATTTTGGGAGAAGGGGGGTCCGAAAAATCGGGATTTTGGAACGACGTCGTTTAGGCATTCTTACGATTATAGGAAAAAAACCCCCCAACAAGATGGCCGCCGTTAGGGCTACTGTAGCGCCGCGCGGTGTGTAGTAAAGTGGCGCGGGAAGTTCAAAAATAGCAAACGCATTTATCAGCACCTGCAATTGCAACGAAAACAGAACATATTTTTGCGCAACTACCGCTATAAATTAGAAGTGTTTAGCAGTTGTATTTGAATCATTGCCAACGAATAATTACTTATGGAATTTAGTTGAATTTATATTCATGTAGAAAAGTGTAGGCGCAAAAAGGTTAGGAATGGCATAAAACGCTATGCTGTTGGTGATGGTGGCAGAGAATCGTGAAAGCCACGGCATTCGTAAGATACCGAAAAAGAAAATATAACTTTTTTTTTTCTTTTAGTAAGTAAGTTTATTTCGCCGAAACACAGAAAAAGAACGAAATACAAATGTTGGGCGCGGCATACACGACCACGTATGGTCTGGGCATAGGCAGGCTAGGTACTAATTCTTATTGTAAATAGACTAAGAGAATTTGAATTGACAACTTCACTGGGTAAATTATTCCATAGCCGGATGGTTCTGACTGCGAATGAGAACTTTCTACAGTTGAGGTTTTTCTTTAATACAGGTAGATACAGTTTCTTATCATGACCTTTTGTACGCATGGTTTTAGCCCATTCAAAATAGTCTTCAAAACGCATATCATTCAGTCCGTACACAATTCGGTACACGTACTGCAAGTCAATGATAATACGTCGCGTTTCTAGAGTCTCCAAGTCAAATTTGCGAAGTCGGTCAATATAGAAACCAACCGTTTATGTATATATTTCGTTTTTGTTCAGCCGCAGTGTAAACGACCTCTGGACGCTCTCCAAAACTCTAATATCCTTCACTTTAAAAGGATTCCAGACTGGGGTGTCATAGAGGAGTAAGGAGTACTGGAGTAGCTATGGATGACAAAGCAGGTTTGTGGTGGATTGTTCCTCTCGAAAAAAAACAAGGAATGTATAGGCCTGCCTATACCAGACTCTGAAAATTCGACGATTTCATCTAGGTCCGATCAATAAAAAGGAAAAGTTGTCAAATTGGGGGAGATTACCTACCATGAGCTAGCATTTGCGTGAATTCGTCAAAGGTCTGCATTGAGCTGCGTAACTTTTTACCTTTCTACATACAATTGAATAAATTTTCTGACAAAGTAAGCTCTGTTACAAAAGACAGTATGTAGGACCCGAATTCGTCTTCGCCTTTACCCAAAGAATGGGAACGGACTGGATCTGCCCTTGCACTTAAAGCTACAATAGCAACCACACGTGTTCGTACAAACGGAAGCGGGGACAGCTACCAGTGAGACCCGCCCAGACTGACACCGAGCATGTGTGCCGGTGTCCGGCTAGTACCGAAGGAATGGCAGGATGTGGGTGCGCGTGATTGACTCGCCGTGTGGTGAGGCCTAACGCTACGGCCACGCCAGGACAATCCATCATCCATCCAATGCGAGTTCTATCTTACTAAACAGGCAGTTCCCAGCACTGGCACGACACCTTGGCATCACTCATCGACAGACAAACGAAACGCTGTCAGAACAAAAACTTCGACAATGATTTACTTCTGGTGTTGTACGTACGGCCTTACGTACTTATTTTACCAAAGAAAAAGTATGGTGCACGCAGACAGAGACAAATCTTCTAACCACTGGTAACAAATGCGTAATCAAGATCTCAAGTGCAGTTTCGCACAGACTTCTACGAGAGAACCGTGAGAATATCGTCTGAACGAAGGCTTTTTCAATTTAACTTGACAGGCTGGAAGCGCTTCATCTTCATCTTCAGTTCAGTTCGGCAACCAACCAATCCGGAGACTAAACCGAGAATAAATATAATTGATCACGTTTTCAGTCAACTCATGGGTAGCGAAGCGATCGACCGGAACCGGACCGGAATTACCCCAGTTCCGGGCGGAACCGGAACCTTTCAACAAAGGCTAAAAATTCGAAATTCTAGCTGAAAACTGCAGAAAACAGTTACAGTGTTTAGCGTTATTGCATGGAATTTAGGCGGTTTGCTTCCAAAAAGAGCGGAAAGTCAAAAAGTTCCAGTTCCGGCACCCTTCAGCACCGGAACCGGAATTCCGGTCGATCGCTAATCATGGGTAGCATACATGGGCCGGGGGGGTAAGGGGGTATACCCCTCCCCCTCGGCCGGCCATACCCCTCCCTCCCCCACCCAGACCCCCTCCCGGAGGGAGGAAATTTTCGCTTATTTAAGGCAAAATAGGCGTTTGTGGCCATTTTTGGGGGACCCCCCCCCCCCCCGAGGTCTCCAACCCCCCTCCGGATTTTTCCGGCCCATGTATGATGGGTAGTGTTTAATAATTGCAGCCAGGGATCGATATTATAATATGGTACCAGTACCGAGCGAGCTTGCAGGTACGCATAAACGGGCTGAACGAGTGAGCTGACCCAAATTGAGCCGAGCCGAGATTTTTTAGGCTCGTGAACACCTCTAGTTTACCTTGCATATTTTTGTATTCTGAGCAACTTTTAACCTAACTTGATCCTAACAATGGAATGATGGACAACAAGTCCTAATTTTATTCACTCAGATGAACACAAAATTGTTTAGAATGCAACGGGTTAAGACGGTTAAATCAAAATGTCGTACCTTACATATTTACTCATCGCTGCCTGCCAGAATCTGTTCTCCGTCATCGTAGACAGTGGAAACAACTGTGTCAATTGTCTGTGGAGACGGCAGTTAGGGCCGGCAATGGCGTCAACTCTGAATTAGCTGTCGCAAGGCAAGTTCTCTGTCACAATCGCCGAGCTCTTAAAGCAGCCGCTATGTCCGGTTCAGTCGACATTCTGCTACTGCTTTCACGCTTTAGGACGCTGCCGTTGCAGAGGTACCTAAAGACACTGCATCTGCGTACACTAAGTTGAAGCGAGAAAAACAATATACACCTAAGACAACCATCACTCAGTGCACCCGGTATGGACCGGTCGTCGCACGCACGTCCTACAGACAATAACCCATTACGGCAACAAAACGAACTATTTTTTGGCCCGTCCCACCACGGTATCATACATGTAACAGGGGGTCTGCCCCCACCCGACTTAGGCCAGACCCCCCCCCGGATTGGACCCCTTGAGACGATTTTTCCGACCCCCCCCTCCGATTTTTCTGGCAAGTAATTTTTGAGCACTGGCATATTAATTTTTGAGCACGGGGTATTGGCAGGCGAGGGGGAGGAGTATACCCCACACCCCCTGGCCCATGTATGCATGTATGGCCGGTATAGTCAAAGAATTGTCGTCGTTTGTGTTCTCCATACAGGCTAGCTTCTTTGAATAAACTTAGCACTTCGTTCTCCGGCCGCGGACATCAGCGCGTAAATATTCCGCATGAACCCATTGGGCGTTGCGGTAAACAGAGGAGGCCAATTCGCCCTACCGGCCGACTATCCGACTTTTTAGTCTTAGGCTCAGGAACAACGTTCTGAAGAAATCTCCACCATGCGTCCGATTCTTACAGGATATACATGCGCAAATACCGCGGACTGAGGTCTACTGTTGGCAAAATAAGCGCTATTCGTGGTACTAACGGTCGGTCGCTGCTTAACAAACACACACACTAGTCCTAACATAAAGATCTTCCTATTAACGATGTCATTCCTTCTCACGAAATGACGAGCGAGTCACTGAAGCCTATAAGTCATTTTAAACATTAAAAAGATGAAGGTGCTAACTAACCTGAAACTTGTTACGCCAAACACGATTTTGTCCGCCTTCCTCATCCAAGGCAGGTGCAAGTGAGTTTACTTCAGCTAAAACGTCTTGCTGGAGCCGTTCTATCAGCTAGGTAGGCCATCCGTTCGAAAATTCTTGTTACTATTCCGCCATAAACGCTCACACGCTTCGACGACGCAAAACAACCAGATTTTCTGATCAACATCTAATATTTGGGTGACTAACTTCCACTAATTCGGACGACTGAGCACTTTCAGTATTCTACCAGCTTCTCCGCACCATAAAAACAATGCGATTTTGGCAAAACGAACTTCACGTTCACACCAGCCAAAAATTGAAATCGACTACAGTAATCCCTCTAGCCCCGCCCCCGACTGGGGGGTTTTCTTCCTACTGCCATTCTTACAACAGGGGGCCCCTAATTAAAACGGCAATTCGGTTTCTTCGAGCCGTCGAGCCGTTCGAGCCGTTCGCACCGGCAGGTAACGCTGTGGGCGCTGAATTTTGTGCAATTGGCAGAACGTTTTTAGGCTGTGATTTTCTTCAATATGCTTTGTGCTTTCACTCGCATCTCTTCTGGCCAACTCCGAATCGCCATGCCGAAATACTATCCCAAGAATCGGCCGATTCACCTGCGGAAATCAATTAAATTGACGATTTCCCTTAAGATTGCAACGATTTCAACTCTTCAAGCTGTGATACTTCTTCAATGTGCTTTGTGCTTTCGCTCACAGCTCTTCTGGCCAACTCCGAATCGCCATGCCGAAATACTATCCCGAGAATCGGCCGATTCAGTTGTGGAAATCAATTAAACTGTGGATTTTCCCTCAGATTGCAACGATTTCAACTCTTCAAGCTGTCAATGTGCTTTGTGCTTTCACTCACATCTCTTCCGGCCAACTCTGAATCGCCATACCGAAATATTATCCCGAGAATCGGCCGATTCAGTCATGGAAATTAATTAAACTAACGATTTTCCTTCAGATTGCAATGATTAATGATTTCAGCTCTTGTAGCTGCGTACGTACTTCCCCGATACGCCCTGAGCAGCACTTATATATGTTCTGGCCAACTCCGATTCGCTAAGCCGAAGTATCATCCCGAGAATCGGCCGATTCGGTTGTGGAAATTTAAAACTGACGATTTTCGTTCAGATTGCCCATATTTCCTCGATACACTCTCTCTGCCCTGTATTTTGCGGTTTACCAGCTTAGTTTACCCCTTAAAATACAGTATGTACCCCCTAAAATCTGTACCTCTAAATTTGTACCCCCAAAATTTGTACACCCAAAATGGTTTCTCTCCCTAAATTTTTTGCGCCCTGTATTATTCAGGATGCTTTATTTGCCCCCCCAAATTTGCCCCTCCCTAAATTTCTTACCCCCATTTTTTTAGTCCAAAGTGTTTTGCTCTCTGTATTTTTTGTAGATGCAACAGGGGGGTCCGGGGTGTGCCAAAATACAAGGCGCAAAAAATTTCGGACCAAAAATAGTGGGGTAAGAATTTTTGGGGGTACAAATTTTAAAGGGGTATATTTTGGGGGCAAAGCAAACACGCGGAAGAATGCAGGGTGCAAAAGGCATCCTGAAAAATACAGGGCGGAAGTATTGAAGAAATGGGCAATTTGAAGGAAAATCGTCAGTTTTGGCGTTTTCCACAACCGAGTCACGTCTTGGTCATGGGTAGTTTACGCCATCCCGTGTGTCACTTCGGCTCCGGCATACGTGAGAGAGGTTGTTTGTGGGTTCAAAACAGGTCGAAGTGAATGGAAGTAGCCAACGCAAAGCCCAACCCGGGCCGCCAAAAACCAGTGACGGTAGCAGGTAAATGGGAACCGAACCGGGGCTGCCATTGCTCCGAGAACCGAATAGCAGGAAGGGGCAGGGTTGTTTGTAGGCAGGGTTGCCCAATTGAAAGGCTCCGAAAAGAGCGCGGGCTGTCCTGAGCTATTCGAAAGGACAGTGGAACTAAAAACCAAAACGAAACAAACAAAACCGAATCGGCCGATTCTCTCCCAGATGGTGCTCGGTTTAGTGAATCGGAGCTGACTGGTACATGTGGTTGGACAGGATGCTCAGGTGTATCGAAGAAGCACCACAGCTGAAATCGTTGCAATCTGAAAGGAAATCGTCAATTTAATTGATTTCCACAAGTGAATCGGCCGATTCTCGGGATAGTATTTCGGCATGGCGATTCGGAGTTGGCCAGAAGAGATGTGAGTGAAAGCACAAAGCACATTGAACAAGTATCATAGCTTGAAGAGTTCAAATCGATGCAATCGGAAGGAAAATCGTCAGTTTTACCAATTTCCACACCTGAATCGGCCGATTGTCCGGATGGTATTTCGGCAAGGCGATTCCGAGTTGGCCAGTAGAGATGTGAGTGAAAGCACAAAGCACATTGACAGCTTGAAGAGTTGAAATCGTTGCAATCTGAGGGAAAATCCACAGTTTAATTGATTTCCACAACTGAATCGGCCGATTCTCGGGATAGTATTTCGGCATGGCGATTCGGAGTTGGCCAGAAGAGCTGTGAGTGAAAGCACAAAGCACATTGAAGAAGTATCACAGCTTGAAGAGTTGAAATCGTTGCAATCTTAAGGGAAATCGTCAATTTAATTGATTTCCGCAGGTGAATCGGCCGATTCTTGGGATAGTATTTCGGCATGGCGATTCGGAGTTGGCCAGAAGAGATGCGAGTGAAAGCACAAAGCATATTGAAGAAAATCACAGCCTAAAAACGTTCTGCCAATTGCACAAAATTCAGCGCCCACAGCGTTGTTACCTGCCGGTGCGAACGGCTCGAACGGCTCGACGCTCGAAGAAACCGAATTGCCTATGAAAACAAGGCGGCCAGCGGTGGCCCGGCCGTACCGCGGCCTTATTTTTAAAGCAGCGGCCGGCCAGGCGCGATTTTAGCCGGCCGCGCGGGCAGATTAAACACTGTACACTGTTCAGTAACGCGTTCAGTTCTTATCTGATGCCCTCAGGGACTGTGCTTATGAAGGCGCTTGTAAAGAAATAAACAGTCGTTCACTTGTACTGCAAAATATGCACTAAGCGGATAGTAATTCAAAGTAATCTGACATCGGGCTAGATACCGCACTATATAAGACACCAGAGAAGAGATGGCAGTAGTCCTCCTCATCGCTGTTGTTATGGCAGCTCCAAGACCAGTTCTGGTAGCGCGCCGCCGTTTCGCCGGTCGTCAGCGAGCTGTACCACCACATAGAGATCCCAATATGTGGGCAATATCCCAGATCTGCAGAGATGAAACGTCAGCAGCCGACTACGCAAAACAGGTTGGCTTACTTCCGCAAGAGGTGGTGCCCGCCGCTGCTCCCGCTGCTCGATGAGAGCTTGTTCCGAGGTCGTCGAGGTCGTCGCAAGTACCACAGGGGCCGGCTGTTGCAGCAAGATGTTTATGGGGGTGCCAGCCAGACGGCAAGACAACTACGGACAAAGAATCGCTGGCCCGTGGGTCGTTGGCATGGTTTCGGCTACTCCCTTCCTCGCTAATTCCGAACTTAGACTCTTTGAGGTGGCGAGGCGAGATCGGACCACTTTGCATGAACTGATCCGGCAGCAGGTTGCTCCCGGTACGATCATCCACACAGATGAGTGGGCTGGTTACCAGCAGAATGTTATGTACATTTGTGCGCTATAATATTGTATATATGTTGTGTGCTGTTGAAGCATTGTATTTGTGTCAGTTGTTGTGCCGGAATAAAGTTCCCTCTCTTGGAGTCGTCCGTTCGCTATTAAATCCGCGCCCGGCCGGCCGCTGCTTTAATAACGCCGCGGTACGGCCGGGCCGCCGCTGGCCGCCTTGTTTTAATTAGGGGCCCCCTT
>JASANB010000113.1:0-12645 GCA_030248155.1 Sabatieria punctata | reverse complement strand
ACAACTGGTATACAACTCATCCCTCATCACGACAACCGGGAAAATCATGATATCGACAATGACAAAGCTCTATTTGAGAAATCCAGCACTTTTACTATGGTGATAAACTTACAGTTCTGAAATCCAATTCGTACGTATATGGAGTGCCAGTTCATCAGTATATAACGCAGAGTATTAACATGTAATTTAACGATGGGGCGAAAAATAAACGCACGTACGTACAACTTTGGAAAACACAGAAAATATTGTCTGAAAAGAACCGAAAACAAAGCAGGCGTACTGTACAAAACAATAGAATCAGAAACTAGATCGCATAACTGCGCAAACCGGAGAAAATGAACAAGAAACTACTACAGTATACATCTCGAAAAAGGCAGTTAGCCACTTGTGTGGAGGCATTTTCCTTTTTACTCGACTCCAAGAGAGAAAGAAAAAACTTTTTAACTACTCGAAACGTAAATACTACATTCCTGGTGCTACCATACCAACTGATTTTCGATACACAAGCAGTTGCGAGTGAAATTCGTAGCAAGCTGTTCAAAAACCCAACTCCCAAATTTAGGCTCAGACCCCCCGGCCAGCGCCAGAACCCCCAACCCCCTTCGGCGGATGACCTGTTACATGTATGGTACTGTACCAAGTACTTATAAATCTTAATTGAGACGCATGATAAGTGGTTATAAGCAAGTTGCCTGTACTATCTCCTCCGAGCACTGTCTCCACAGTAAGTGGTTAAGGAATGTGCCTGTGCCCGATCTCAAAGCGTCATCCGAAAATACTTACGCAATTTACATACACGTACGTCGGAAAACAACCACCTGTTGGTGGTCTTACAATCCCATACGGTCAAGCTAGAGACCATCTAAACTTTTAGCACCGATACGTCAAAGGTCCAGTCGACAGACAAACAGGAACAGGACCGCCGGAAGCTGAGCTTGTCGTGGGTAGTTGACACATCAAAAGAATAAATGAGTCAGCAGTGCAAGCTTTCGTGAGAGCAGAGCAGTTCGTAGTCGGCACACTTGAAACCACAGTACAAACACAGACATTTAGGATGAGCTTCTGGTCTGTTCTGCTCTCCTCGCACGGTTGTCTCTGGCTTCCAGACGAAATGCAAGGCAGAGTGCAAGTCACGGCTGGAGTGCAAATCAGTTGAGTAGTTGCAGAATTGGCACTTGTAGTCGGCTGGTGTGCTGTGTCGCTGCATGTGTCTTTGAAGAGTGCTGCTGTGTTCGCAGACGAACGGACACAACCAACAGTGCGGCGATTTCTTGTTTGAAGTCTGAGCCAAGCCGACTTTGCTGAGTGTAGAACCGAGTTTACGAGTCCGTTGCGGCCGTTTAGGAACGGAGGCGAAAGCGTCGCGGTTGGCCTTTCGCTTAAGCGTGTAGAGAACGGCTTTCTTGTCCGGATGTGCTCGGATGCGATGCTGTATGACTGAACTCTTGCGAGTGTACATCTGCTTACAGTCGGTACAGACGAATCGGAGACCCTCGTGATCGGTCTTTCGGTGCTGATGCAAACTGTTGCAACTGCCGAACTTCCGGCCACACTCACCGCACACGTACTTGTTGTTGGCGTCCCGCATACCTACTCTCTGAAACCACCACATCACTGCCAATAAATCTGGTCTTCCTCTCGCATAAATAACTAAACTCGTGAGGGGCTCTGGTTCCGTAACCTTGGTTTGGCAACGTTTCCTGAGCATCAATGGACTTCTCAAGTATAGATCACTGTAACTATCCTATCCTGACTCACACATGGGTACAGAGTGCTGAGGGGGTTGACGTCCTTCAGGCACACTCTGACCCAGACATGGGCTAGCATTTCGGCTGAGGGGGGGTAGGAGCGCCTGAGGGGGGCTGAGGGGGTGGTAAGCCAAAAAGTCCGATTTTTTGCTAAAATCAAGAATTTTGGGCTTATTTTTATTAAAATAAGTTAAAATAAGCTATTCTGAGCTCATTCACACCTAATCCAGGCATATATTTATCGTAATTTTCTATACAAAATTCGTGCAAAAAACTCCTGAGGGGGTAGCGGCCGGCTGAGGGGGGTAGGTCAGAACCTGAAAGGGGGCCAACCCCCCCCTCAGCCCCCCCCCCTTTGCCCATGTCTGCTCTGACCTACCCCATCAGGACTGTTTTGGAAAATTTTTGTATAGAAAACCATAATAATAGTCTGTCTGTATAGGTCATACATGTAACAAGGGGGTCTGCCTACACCCGACTTAGGCCAACCTCCCCACCGATTTTTCTGGCAAGTAATTTTTGAGCAAATTTTTGCCCTTTACAATTTCAGACACAAAAATTACCAAAATCGCCTGTAAAACAACACTTTTTAGCTGTATTCGAGTTCAAATTAGCTATTTTTAGCCGAAAAGTTGCGATTTTTGAGCGTTTTTTAGTGCCGAACCCCTTCCAAAATTAGGGCTCAGTCCCCCACGCCAAAGCGCGGATAGGTCATGAGCGCGGCCGGCCAACTGGCAGGGCAGTTTAAACTAGCCGCGCTCTGTCGCTGGTTAATTGCAATCGATAGGCAAGCGCTGAGCGCAAGATAATTGACCTGTGCTGGCCCATTCATAATAATTGGCCTTGGTCTGCAGGCTCTGTGTCTTATAATTACAATCGTCAGCGTACTTGCTATTTATTGGTGTTACTGTTATAGGACAAAGTCGGAACAGATAGTTAGTAGTTTAGTAGTCATAACTACACATAGAATAGAACCCTGAGTCAAGCGTACTGGTCGATTGCCACTTATCTTCTCTACGGAACAGTCTTGTCAGCGAAATAATCCACAGCAATCGCGTGTGTCACACTCAGATGCTCACACAGGGCCTTTCTAGTCGCTAGCTTTTCATCTAAATAGAAGCAATTATAGCATTCTAATCAATTTGTCTGGTGATTACAGCTTGTATAAGTACGTACTATTATTATTATACAGTAAAGTACTTACTGCATTCTCCGCAGGTAATCTTCAGCGGTACTGTCCTTCGATCTTTCTCGGGATGAGCGGCAGCTAAGTGCCGGCCAAGTCCGCGTCACTCAGCATAATTCTTCTCACAGTGCGGGCACTGCTTTCGACCAGAAACCGAAGGAGACTCCATTACAGCGAGGCAAAAGACCCAAATTAAATCTTACCAGCGCTTGTGTCTTTTATATCAACACCTTATCACATCGGAAACGCCTATGGTCCCGGAAAGCCGGTCGCACAAAGCATTCTGTTGTCTTGTTCCAGAGGTTTTACGCTCTGTAGCTCTGCATGCCGTCTGAGTAAACAGCGGTGTACTGTAAACATCTGCACCAGCCCATTGCCTCCAAGGGCCAATTAGCGCCAGTGACAGAGAGCGCCTGCCTATCGATTGCAATTAGAAAAGAGCCTGGCCAAGCATAATTACGGCCAGCGCTTGCCTATCGATTGCAATTAACCAGCGACAGAGCGCGGCTAGTTCAAACTGCCCTGCCAGTTGGCCGGCCGCGCTCATGACCTATCCGCGCTTCCCACGCCACGGCCGGGGCCAGACACCCGAACCCCCTCCGGCGGATGACCTGTTACATGTACGGTATAGATTAGATGTAAATCAGCTCAGAATAGCTTATTTTATCCTATTTTAACGAAAAATTAAATCGGAGGGGGTCGGAAAAATCGTCTTAGGCAAGGGGTCCCCGATCGGGGGTCTGGCCTAAGTCAGGTGGGCAGATCGCTAGTGCCCCTGTTACCTGTATGCCCCTGAGCCGAAATGCTAGCCCATGTCTGACCCGGGCATCTATTGAAATAAGCTAGCTAGTTTGAGCTCATTTACAAACCGTACCATAATGGCAAGGCAAAGCACGCTTACTTTTATTCACAGGCCGGTCGGCGGCGGCGCGGGGCCTTTCACTTTATTTAGATATCTTTATTAAATTTCTTTCTGGTCGGCAGGCACAAACATAAGAAACCGAAACCGCCTCTCCGATCGAGCGCACCTCCGAGCGAGGGTCTTGCAGTTAGAGCACAATACAGTTATAATTATTATTATATAGCACACAGCACAACAGCCGTGCAACCAGTGTTGCCAGGTCTGCAGACCAAAAAACCCGTAAATCAGAGAAAAAATTCCCCCAGAAAACCCCCAGATTTAAAATGTACTTTTAGAGCTGATGGAAGCTGAATTTCACATTCCAGCATAAGATGGATATAGTGAGAAACAGAAATAATTAAGTTTATTACATGTACAACTAAATTGTAAATTATAATTCTGTAACAAATCACTCAAATTACGATCAGACCAGGCATCAGACTGCAAGAAAACTACAGAATTATGGATGAAAATTTTAAAAATCTTTGTTTCAAGTTATGACACGGTTTTAGTTTACTTCACGTTGATTCTAACATACATTTTTATATAACGCCGCGTACCCACGCAATATTTCTTCACTGTTGCAAAAGAATTTCTAACGCAGAGTTTTTTTAAGTTCCTCATAAAAAGTTCTTCAGAATACAGCATGAAGCATGATTTTTTGGTCGACAGATCGATGACATTACATTTTTCAAACAATGTGTTGAACTTTGATTCATCACTGGTAAAAAATAACATTCGATCATTAGTCCGAAGAAGAAAATTCTCAAAATCCCAGAAACCCCCAAAAAATCCCCTAAATTTTAGCAAATTCCCCCAAAATACCCACAACCCCCCCAAAAATTTCCAAATACCCCCAGATTTGTATCCCTAACCCCCAGATGAAATTTTCACCCCCACATGCTGGCAAACTACCCCCGGATTTGGGGGTAAAACCCCCAACCTGGCAACCCTGCGTGCAACCGGGCGGGCACAAAATCGCCTCCCAAAAGTTGGAAAATGGAAAATCTAAAAAATGGAAAATGCTTCCCCACAATTTGGAAATTAGGAAAACAGCAAGAACAACCATCACCAAAAAAAATTTGAATATCGGTAACGCAGGCACCGTTGAATCAAACATGGCATGAAACGTTCTCCGATCGTGAATCCTCCTTTCGTTGCACCATCTATAAAGAATGGTTGGAAGTCGAGTCTGGATGTGCTTAATGCAATCGAAAACTATCGAAATCATAACCTGCGATCGTTGCAATCGCTGCAATATAAAGTTAATCGAATTACGGGTGTGCGGCCAGCTATTTCAACCCTTTACGTCACGTTCGTGGACGTAGTGAAAACAACCGAGCAGGGAGTCAGATCAACACTGTGACTACGTACTGTACTGACGTGCCTGCAATTTAGAAATCGACTTCTGAAGATCTATGCTCAAACATAAATAGCTGGGTTTAGAGTCATAGAGCCGACTCCGAATCCATGTTATCTTAGATTTAGGTTTGTTGTCAGGCCACCGAAGGGCTGGTAAGAAGTAGATAAATGGGTAGCATCGTGGGGTGGGAAGGCAAAGGTAGTCTGTGTGCAAGGTCACAGAATACGAGTTCTTCAGCTTTAGGTGCCAGGGATGGACGTGCACAAAGTAACATTTTTTACCGTTTCTGACTTATTCACTATTTTAAATTACTTTTTTCAGAATCTAACCCCATAGTTCCTAAACGTGATGACAAGTAGATAAATGGGTAGCATCGTGGGATGGGAAGGCGAAGGGATTCTGTGTGCAAGGCCACAGAATACGAGTTCTTCGCTTTAGCTAGCCGAATTGAACATAAGATAGTAAGATTTTTATATTTCGACTTATTGAATGAAACAATTTTGCGACAAGCAATCGTTTCCGGTATGAGCTTTTGCGCTCATTTATATTCTGCCCTCAGTGCTGCTTATTTCTCTTCTCTTATGGTTTAACTTGCGATTTTTCCAACTTTCCTACCTTTGGGGAGGCGATTTGTGACATTGGAAAACCCGGAAAACTTGGTGTACCACTGTGTACCACAGCGTACCGCACGTCCTCACCGTTTCCGTTTTTCTGGGGAGGCGATTTGTATACGCGCCGTTAATAGCATCCCGGGCGGGACAAATCAGCAGCACAATACAAGAAGTTGGAAAGTTGGAAAATTGAAAATATAAAAAATGGAAAATGCTACTCAACAATTTGGAAAATTGGAAAACATACACAAGAACAACCAACATCTCCGGATGCAGAAAGTGCATATCGGTAACTCCGCCGACAATTCGGCAACGTTGTCCGAACCTGAATCCTCCTTCCGTTGCACCATATATTAAGAATGGTTGGAGTGGAGGTCGACGTTGTATCTGTGCTGGATTCGTCTTATTTTTCTCGTTTTTGTATTGCATTGCAGCATTTCATAAACAATGTTTTCAAATCTTCGTGGCCTAAAACATCGCAGTTACTTTTACCTATACCTCAGCTCGGGACTGGTCGAGTCTGGATGTATAATCAATCGAAAGCTATCGAAATCATAATCTGCGATCGCTGCAATATGAAGTTTACGAATGCGATGGTAACAGCCAGCTATTTCCAACCCTTTATCGTCGCGTTCGTGGACGTAGTGAAAACAACCGAGCTGGGAGACCGATTGAAAAACCATGTGAACTGTTCGTTTCACTGAAGAAAAATTTGGAAGTAGCTTTTAGGCTGTTAGTGACAATAATCTATGAGACACTGAAATGTCAAATGCTCGAGTCAAGTCAGTATCGAAACGCACTTTTACAGTCACTAAGGGATCATGCGCTTGGGAGTTCAATTCTCATGGATTCTGAATGAAAATGAATGTGGTGTTCGCGAGGAGAATGGTCGATTTCACGAAACCGCTTGCTAAATTCTGATATGCCTGATTCCATGCACATCTAAAAAAGAGAACACGGGCACTGGACTATTTTACAGTACTTTTTTCAGAATCTAACCCCATAGTTCCTAAACGTGATGACAAGTAGATAAATGGGTAGCATCGTGGGATGGGAAGGCGAAGGGATTCTGTGTGCAAGGCCACAGAATACGAGTTCTTCGGCTTTAGCTTGCCGGATGGACTTGTAAGATAGTAAGATTTTTATACAGGGTGTCTCAAAAAAATGATCACATTTCTTTTTACTGCCATTTCCGTAAATTTTGACCAAATAGGCTGAAATTTGGACCATAGGTGCCAAAAGTCGGGCAATTTTTATGTGTTAAAGTTTGGTGCATTAGGCTTGACTCAATCCCGAGAAATTTCAAAAAAGTGAAATTTGGTAATTTCAATAGTGAAAGGCGGTCACCGAAAAAATGGAAACATTTCCTTTTCCTATATCTTTTCTAATTTTTGACGGAATTGGATGAAATTCGAAGTGTAAACGCAGAAGTTCAGGGTAATTCGTGTGTAAAAAGTTGACGCATGAACTCCAACGCTATCGTTAGAGTTTAGGCGATAATGTAATGTAACGTTTTTTCGGTGACCGGCTTTTGGTATTGAAATTACCAAATTTCACTTTTTGAAATTTCTCGAGAATTGGTCAAGCCTAGTGCACCAAATTTTAACACATAAAATTGCCGGAGTTTGGGCACCTATGGTCCACATTTCAGCCTATTTGGTCAAAATTTGCGGAAATGGCAGTGAAAAGAAATGTGATCATTTTTTCTGTGACCGGCTTTCACTATTGATTTAACAAATTTCACTTTTTTTTGAAATTTCTCGGGAATGAGTCAAGCCTAGTGCACCAAACTTTAACACATAAAATTGCCCGAGTTTTGGCACCTATGGTCCAAATTTCAGCCTATTTGGTCAAAAATTTGCGGAAATGGCAGTAAAAAAAAGAAATGTGATCATTTTTTTGAGACACTCTGTATTTCGACTTATTGAATGAAACAATTTATGCGACAAGCAATCGTTTTCAGCATGAGCTGTTGCGCTCATTTTCTTCATTTTCCCTTTAGTACTTCTTATTTCCCTTCTCTTATGATGTAACTTGCGATTTTCCAATTTTCCAGCTTTCGATGAGGCGATTTGTGACATTGGAAAACCAGGAAAAACTTGGTGTACACTGTGTACCACAGCGTACCACACCGCAGGTCCTCACCGTTTTCGTTTTCTAGAGAGGCGATTTGTATACGCGCCATAGCATCAACGTCACCGCCGCTGTTTTTGATCACTTTCTTCAGCCGCTTATAGTACACCAGCAGTGTTGCTTGAAAGACATCTTTTCGAGTATTGTCGCACACACTGCCCTCTTCCTCAACCATTCACGGCACCGGTGGATGCTGGGCTGGGATTGCTCAGGGGCTGGCGTTCTCTCTCTCCAAAATTCCAGACATAACTTTTTCTGTATCATCATTCTGTGTTTTTGTCCACTCAAACTACGCCGCACATTTTGCAGGTTATTTAACTGAAAAAGCCATCACAACTGCTAAAAACGTCGGGTTGTATTAAAAATTGAATGAACTATCAATCGGCTATGGTTTAAGAACGTTATCATCACTCAAAGACTAGCCTAATCGCGCACAGCCAAATGCTGTTATTAGTACTAATGCTGAAAATTTCAGTCTGCGGTAGAATTGCCCGTTTTCAGAGATGAAACAAACTGAAATTTGAAACAGTAAAATGCGAAGAATGTCCACATATCACATCCAAAAATCAGCCGATTCGATCCATAAACAAAAAGTTCTGAGCTTGCGAAATCCCAGGGGATATGTGAATCACCCTGTATAACGGATCCAAAAAATAAACGGATTCAAAAAAATAAACGGATCCAAGAAAGTATAACCGATCCAAACTGTTGAAGTTTCACGGATCCATACTATTCAATTTCAACAGATCCAACTGTACTATTCAAGTTTAACGGATCAATGCAAATTTCTGGACTGAAAGAAGGTTTGACGGATCTTAAAATACGCAACAAGCACCAAATTCGGCGGCCTCTTATTTTCAACCCATGTTTTCTTTATACCTCCGCCACCACCCTGCACTCGCTACTGGTCCTGCACCGTGTAGCACCGTCGACCTCAATCGGACCTGTGAGGGAGAACAGCCGCTTATGTCGGCAGCCAGTGTTTAAATAAAGCGGGCGTGGAGGCTCCAGAGCCTAATGGTAATGGTGCTAAGCCTAATGGTTCTTAATGGTAAGCCTAATGGTTCTTAATGGTGACATTCCAAATGATTGGAGATTAGCCAATGTGACTCCTATACACAAAAAAGGGGTAACTTCGAAAGTGGAAAATTACCGACCAATCAGCCTGACATCTGTCTGCTGTAAATTAATGGAAGAAATAGTAAAGGAGCAATTATTGGGTTTCCTTAAACAGGAAGGCTTAATTTCGGACAGTCAGCACGGTTTTCTTTCCAGACGCTCTACAGTTACTCAGCTACTTCTTTGCGTAAATGATTGGACAAAAGACCTGGACAGCGGTCTATTTGTGGAAATCTTTTATATGGATATAGCAAAGGCTTTTGACTCTTGTATTCACAGTATTTTGTTAGCCAGGCTCGAGTCTTACGGTATTACTGGACCTCTTTTAAAATGGATTGCAGCTTCTTTAAGTCTCTCTAAAGGTGATCTGCGGTTTTAAAAGCGCAGATTGTACTGCGAAATCATGAGCGCAGATTATTTGCACCCACTCGCAGATTTTACTACCGCTATCGAGCACTTCGGCACTGCAGATAAATATGCGTTTTGATCGCAGATTTATCTGCTACGTTTTTGTTTTCTTGGAATGGTTTTCTCCCGCCACTTTGATTGTGAGTAATCCATCAGAGTGTTTGTTGTATATGTATTAGAAAAGGCTTATGCGTTGAATCCTGATGAAATTCAAACAACTCAGATGTTATCGGTCTTTCTGTGGCATCATGAGGCTCCGGAAAAGGTTGACAAGGTTTGATTTTTGTTTGTTTGTTTCTTCATCGTTGTGTAGAAATTTCTCGCATAATTTTCAACTCCCTTTCCTTGTGGTCTGATAGAGTCGTTTGTCTTAGGGGCTGCACCAAGCAGGTTGCTAGCTATAAGCTACAATGCCCCTTGGAGCTCACCTGCCCCTTTAGTGGATTGCCGATAGTGTTTCGGTTTTGGAAAGAGAAAATCGACACAAAACAAAGGTGTTTGACATTGTGGGACGGGAGGGGAGGACAAATCCTATGTGAGATCAGGTAGGTGGCACGTATGCATTCCAAGTTGTCAAGTTCTAAAGCGCTCTCAGCACTCATAGTGTACGCATCCAGAAACAGTACAGAAAATCAGTTAGATATTTTAGAGGGCGTTTGGTTTGAAACCTTATTTACTTTGCCTACAAGCTCAGACAAGAAATTTTAGCTTGTTCCAAATGTTGCCACGCATTCTGATGCCTATCTCCGTTCAAACTGCAGCGAAGGCGTGCTAAAAGGAGAGAGCGAGTGCTTGGTCAGAATGACAAAATTCTCGCTGGAATAACAGCAATTGATCCCATGTTCGCTTCGAGAATCAAAGTAAGAATTTTTCTTGCATCAGATGGATTCACTATCAGTAGTACCTCCCGTGACCCTGGCGTGCAAAAATCTATATTTCGAAAGTGGGGGCGGAGCCTAAATATTTCGACCAATCAGATTTTGCGCGCCAGCGTCACGGGAGGTACTACTACTATCGGATACAAAGCAAACTACATTGTACATACGTGTTTCAGTGTGGTCCAGCCCGAGTATCAAGGAGATGGTGAAGGAGTGTAGACGTAAGAAAACGTTGACCAGGTGCTTCTGCCTCTTCTCAATCCCACAGAATAAAAAAATTGGAAGAAATCAGCCAGGTCTTTACTGTATAGTTTACTTCCGGTAGTGTGTGCATTTGCTCTGTCTGTGAGGCTCAACTCAAAGTGTTTATTATTTCTTAAGCTCGTACATGTAACAGGTCATCCGTCGATGGGTTAGGAGGTTTGTGAATTGGTGCCGGCCAAGGGTTTCAGCCCAAATTTTAGGGGACGGGGGAGGGTTGGGTACTAAAAAACGCTCAAAAATCACAATTTTGGGTTAAAAATCGTAAAAAATCGCTAATCAGCTAAAACGTGTTGTTTTATGGTCGATTTTAGCAATTTTTTAGTGTCTGAAATTCTAAAAAATTGTAAAAATTTGCCAAAAAATTACTTGCAACAAGAAAAATCGCAGCAGTTGTTGGAAAAATCGTCTCGGGGGTTCTTAATCGGGGATCGGAGGGTCGGCCTAAGTCGGGCGGGGGCAGACCCCCGGACCCCTGTTACAGTACTGTATTTACGTATGCTTAAGCTGCTATACTGTATGTTTAACCCCTGTAGAGTAGAGTATGCTGGTCATCCTTTAGTTCTGTTTAAACTGATTTGCTTGCAGCTTACCTTAAGTGTGAATGCTAGAGTGGTGCCAGCACGCTAAGAGTTTCGAACAGTGACTGTAATAGACAAAATACATGTACGTGTAATGTATTAGAGGTCTCCCCACAGCTGGCGTACGCCAGAGCCCGCCTACGGCATCAAAACGATTTTTCCGATCCCTTTTCGATTAATAGTAATTGATCAAAATTAGCGATTTTTACGATTTATAGCCCAAGTCGTGATTTTTTGCGATTTTTTAATGTTTGCAGTACCCTACTTCCTCCACAAGAATTTGGGCTCAAGACCCCGGCCGGCGCCAAACCCACAACCTGTGCTGTGCTTTCGTTTTGTTCTTTAAGCGCATTTTTTGTAACGAATGCCGTTGAGGTTGCATGTGTACTGTTCTGGTAAACGATTTTTAAGCCGTAAATCGGGGTACTTGTTGATAGCGCAGATTTTTCTGCGTTTGGAATGAAAATCGGCAAACAAATCTGCGAAGCACTGCATTTGCAGACGTTTTCTGCGTTTTTCGCAGATTTTGTTCCTGTTGCAGTCGCAGAGAGAATCTGCGAACATTCCGCAGATTTTCTGCGTGGATTCGCAGAAAAACGTATTAGGATCAAGGGTCGCAGACAAATCTGCGGATTTTCTGGCAGATTTTCTGCCGTATACCGCAGATCCACCTTAAGAGAGGTCAGCGTCAACAACGGGTTGTGATCGAAGGTGTGCTATCTGACACTGTACCTGTTACTAGTGGGGGCCCTCAGGGATCCTGTATTGGTCCCTTGCTCTTTTTGATTTATATAAATGAACTTCCAAAGATTCTAAAAAACTCCGGCGTAAAAATAAAAATGTTTGCTGATGATTGTAAGATCTACCTCGCTTTTCCGAAAGTGGGCTATGATCTTGCAAAATTTGAGACTGCAGTAACTAGAATTGTCCAGTGGTGTAAAAGTATAAAGCTACAGTTAGCCCTACAAAAGTGTGCTCTATTGCACCTAGGCTTCTCAAACCCTCAGGCACAGTACGTCTTTGAAAATGTACTGATAGAAACAGTGACAGAAATGAGAGATCTTGGTGTCTTAGTGGGTCGTGACCGTTTTGGCTATCTCAGTTTTTCAAAACACTGTGCTAAAATCGCCAGCGATGCCGCTAGGAAATCTAGACTAATCCTAAGTGCCTTTATAAATAGGAGCACACCATTCCTACTACAGATGTACAAAACTTACGTAAGGTCGCGGCTCGAATATGCCACGCCTGTGTTGAATCCCTATTTACTCAAGGATGTAAATACCGTTGAAAGTGTGCAGAGGGCTTTTACACTGCGATTGCCAGGTATGCTTGGTCTTCAAGGCTGCTACCTAGAAAAGCTAAAACTACTGGACCTTGAAACACTCGAACGTCGCAGGCTCGTCATTGATCTCCAGTATGTATACCAAATCGTACATGGTCTGGTGGAGTTAGGGCG